>JAKSZT010054023.1:6353016-6416267 GCA_026826555.1 Tolypeutes matacus | reverse complement strand
CGCCGTTCCCGGAGTGCACGCCGGACGGTCCACAACTAGCCAGTGTCGCCCCCCGGGCTGCAGCAGGGCTGATCACCCTCAGGCCCGGGAACAAAGCGGCACATAATTTCAAATTTAAGCTGGCGGTGAAAGTTACATATGTTACACATTGTTCCCAGTCTTGCTTATTTTATTTCTAAAGGTATGATGTAAAAAGGGAATCTTTCTCTTGTGTTAGGGTAGTACCAAGCAATGGGTCTATATTTGGATGGGGGGATTGTTTTTATAGTAGAATTTAAAAAAAAAAAGAAAAAAAAACAGCATGGATATACTTTTATCATATGATATGTTTGGATGATTTACATGGGAATCTGCCTGTAACTTTGATCATTTGTGGTGTTAATTAAAATATTACTCATGCCTTGGGAAAAAGAAAAACCATTCTAGCATTTTGGTAATTGCAAAAGCACTTTCCCACTCCTTGGTACCAAATTCTGTATTAGTCAACTGAAGGTGTGCTGATGTGAAATACCAGAAATCTGTTGGCTTTTATAAACAGTATTTATTTGGGATAGAAGCTTACAGTTACCAGGCCATAAAGTGTAAGTTTCTTCCCTCACAAAAGTCTGTTGCTATGGGTTGAAGCAAGACAGCTGCCAATGTTTCCCAGCGTTCATATACTTGGGTTCCTCTCTTCCCAGGGATCCATTTCTCTCCCAGCTCTGTGCCTCTGTTTCCTCCACAAGGTCAGCTATAGACTATGAGGCTCTCTAGGCTTTGCCTTTCTCCACAAGACAATCTGTGAACTGCTAAGTGAACAGCTCATCTCTTTTCCTGGGGCCTTCTCTCCTTCCTCACAACCAAACTCCTCTGTGTGCTTACTTCCCAGGACTCCAGCTCAAAAATTCCAGCATCAAAACTCCAACCCTGTCCTTTGCCATGTCTTTTACTGTGAGCCCCTGTCCACCAAGTGGCAGGGACTCAATGCCTTACTGATGTGGCCCAATCAAAGCCCAGATCAATTTAATCATGCCCACAGGAACAGAACAGTTTAGAAACATAAGCCAATAACTATTTTTGGAATTCATAAATAATGCCAAACTGCTGCACCAGGCAGTGGTTATTTCCATTTATTAATATTGTAATCCCAAAATGTTTTTATGTATGACAGAGAGTTCATAGCAAATGAGTAAATGGAATAATATTACAAATTTGGAGATGGTCCCATTTATACTAATTTATGGAACTTCAAAACACTGATTCTTGGAGACCAATTTTGAAAGTCTTCCTCTCACAGTTACACAGTTTATTTAGATAAGAGGCCCTAAACAATTAATTTTTTAGAAGAAGAAAGAGCTGCCCATACAGAATGTCCATTTTTTAAGGTAAACCTGCATGAAATTTTTCTTTGGAGAGGGCAGGAACTGCACCATGAATTTTGGCCCCTATTCCAATCAACTATTTTTACAACCTAGGATTATTGCAAGGGATCCAAGTTGTGCCTAAAGCCCCAGGTGGTGGCTGTAACATATTTGGCTGTGTGTGTATATGTGAGTAGCTGGGGAGAGGGGCCATAGCACCAATGTCATCCTTAAGTGAAAGGAAACTTAAAAATGTTTAGGCATAATTGACATAAATGTATTATATAGGGTTAGGATAATCATTCTGAATCTCTTTGTTCACTCACTCATCAAACATTAATTTATTAACAAAATTTCTTGAGGGTTACAATATTCCATACCTAGATTATTCTGGAGATTGAATGGCAAATGGTTAATCATTTTATTTCTTAATAGTTACAAAGCAAGCCTTGAGAAATAACTGTTTGTGAGCTTGTGACTCATAAGTAAATCTTGTATCATAAATGCTCAGATTTCTTTCCCAGAATCTCTAAGAACAGTCTGTTCTGTGGTCTACTCATCATATCAATAACTCCCTTATGTAGTTACTCTGGATATATAACTTTGGTCCTCCTGATAAAAATTTTAAATACCCATTCCTTTATTATCTGTCCTAAACACTGCATTTTGTGGGAATCATGCTCCCCCTTACATGCCATCCCCTTCTTCATGTAGACACGCACTATAAAAACCCCTCTGGTTTTGTGAGTGTGGACTTTGAGCCTTGGAAGTGCTGTCTCTCCTCCTGCCACTGAGGACAAGGATTAGGCCATAAGCAGCATTGGAACTATCATCTTTCCTTCTACCACTGAAAACAAGCCCCACATAAGCCCCCTAATAAATGCCCACTATCTCACCAAGCTGGACTTGTCTAAGTCTTTCTTGGATCTGACATAGCCCTCTAAGTTTGGTGAAAAGTTATCATTTTACACAGCTCCTCACTATACTCTGAAATCCAAATCAAGAATTTACCATTATTTCAATACAGTAATCCAATCACAAGATGCCTTCAACTTTAACCCACTGTTCCAACCATCCCAAACAGTTTCAACAGTATTTTTCCATTGTCTTCCAGGATAGAGCTCTTTATGGGATATTCCCTCACTTTCACATCTTTGACCAAATTAAGGAGCACAGGTGATCCCAATGTGGGTCTTCCCAATGTTTCTTCTTGAGCAGACTCAGGCCTGGCATTCCTAGCAGAAATACCACAGCCTGAATCTGTTCTTTTCTCCGAGCCACCCATTGGAGAGACTGGAAGACCACCCACCCCCTCTCTTGGTGATATGAACTTGATAACCAGATGAAATATCTGCTAAGTTTCTCCACCCAGAAAAACGTGTTTTTGATTTGTAGTGAATGTCTTTTTTATGATGGCATATTCTGATATTATATCAATATTGCGGTCCCCATCTAACCTCCACCCACACTAATAGTATCCATTGATTCACTCCATCCCATTTGCCTGAAGTTCATTCTGCTCTCAGTTTCCATGAAAACAGCCTCTCTTGTCCTAGGGATTTGTATATATTCCCATTAAGCCAATTCATATTCTAAGGAAATTTTCTAAGACTTTACCCAGCCAAATCCTTATGGTTTCACTTAACAACCCTAGTTTTTCCAAGAAGTTTTTCCCTATCCACAAATGAAGTCCTTTGGTATTATGTCCACAAGTTAATCTTGTCATTTTACTTTAAATTATCTCTTGGAAACTAAACTTAAACTCCATTAGGTAAATAATTATTGTTTTATTTCACTGGCACAGACCTGGCTCAAAATGATCATCACTATCCTCTAGAAAGTTGTAGAATAAACAGAAGAGTAAGGCAAAGGACAATAATATAATATGAGTTACATAAGTGTGGCAAAAATATAATACCTGATTACCTAAAAGTACACTACATCTTTTTTTTCCAGAGCAGTTAATTTTTAGTAGTAAATAAAAGAAGGCAAGGAATGTTCCTAAGAATATTTTCATATTATCTAAGTTGCCTAATTAGACAATTTTCTTTTAATTTCTTAAAATCCTTTTTATTTCTGTAAGGTTGGTGGTAATGTCACCACTTTCATTAATGATTTTAGTAAATTTCATCATTTATCCTTTATTCTTAATCAACTAGCTATAAGTTTTTCAATTTTGTTGAACTTTTCAAAGAGCCAACTTTTGATTTTGGTGGTTCAATCCCCTATTTCATACTTCAATATAATGGTTATGATTTCCTTTTTTTCTTGTTGGTTTTATTTAATTTTGCTCTTATTTTACAGTTTCTTAAGGTGTAAAATTAAATTATGGATTTGACATTGTCTTTTTTTTAATGTAGGTTATCATGACTGTACATTTCTCTATTAGCAATGTTTCCTTTCTGGGCTATAAGTGCTTTTTTATTTTACTATTTCATAATTTTCTTTTTCTTTTTTCACAGAACTATATAGGTTAAATATCTTGTTTATAAGGTCTGCAGGCTATTTTTAATTTTATTGCTGTATACCACAATATTTAACTGTGTTTTTATTGATTTTTATTTAGCTTCTTCATAAATCCTTGGTGTTATAAATAACAGTGTGATAAACATTCCTTTTCATAATTTTGTATAGATACTGAATATAGTTTTTTAAAGTGATTCCCTGCTGCCATTCTTCTTTCCAGTTCCTTATTTAATTTAGGTCTTTATGTCTTTAAAAATATGTTGTATATTCATTTCTCTTTATCTCCAAGTATTTTCTAATTTCCCTTATTTTTTTTCTGTTACTTTCATTGGTTGTTTAAGAATGTGTTGTTTAATTTGCACTTATTTGTAAATTTTCCAATTTCTATTTTGTTATTGCTTTTATTTTCATTCCATTTTGGTCAACAATGATACTTATAATATCAGTGTTTTTCGAAATTCTATGTGGTAACATATGGTTTAATTTGGGAATGTTTCATGTGTAATTGTGTATGTTTTGCTGGGTCTAGTTGGTTTATAGTTTTGACAAGTCCTGTATTTCCACATTGATCTTGTCTGGTTTTGCTAACCATTTATGAAAGTGTGTAATTGATATCTTCAACTATTTTTTTTTAGAACAATTTCTCCCATCAATATAGTCATATATTTTGGTGTTGGATATATGTTTATAATTATGATATCTTCTTGATAGATTGATCTTATTATATATATATAATTCTTTGTTCTTATAACAATATCTGTCTTAAGTTTGTCTGATCTTATCATAGCCAGCCCAGCTTTCTTTAGGTTAGTATTTGCATGCGGTATTGCTAAAAATTCCCTGTTCTTCCACTGTCAACCTATTTGCACCTTTGTATCAAAAGTAAGACTCTTATAGACAATAGTGTATACTCTCTTACCAATTATGTCAATCTCTGTGCTAATTATTTAGAGTTTAATCTATTTTCATTTAAAGTAATTGTTTATAAGGAAGGGCTTACATTATCCATTTTGCTAGTTTTATTGTTTATGTAACATTTTTCCACATTTGCCATATCATTTTATCTATCCATTTATCTATCATTTCTAAACATTTGAGAGTACATTGATTACATCATGCAATACAATACATCATGCAATACATTTACAATGTAAATGCACCACATTTAGGAAGGTGCAGAATTTTAATATTGATATAAAGCTTACAGTTTGTATTCCAGTTTTTTCATATGTCCCACTAATATCCTTTGAAGTCTTTTCTCCTCCATTGTTATATCCCATGTAGGATCATGTTTGCATTTAAATGTCATTGACTCTTTAGATGCAATTTCCTTTTAATTGTGGAAAAATGAATATAACATAAACTTTCCCATCTCAACCACTCCCAAACTTACTTTTCAGTGGGAATAATCATATTTACAATATTGTGCTACCCTCACACCATTCATTTCCAGAATTTTACCATCACCCCAAACAGAAACCATAAACCCATAATGCATTAGCCCCTCATACCCCTCCTATCCTCAACCCTGGTAACCTATACTCTACTTTCTCTCCCTATGAGTTTTCATACTCTATTTTATATAAGTAGAATCACTTCTCATTTATCTCTCTATGTCTAACTATTAGTCATCCAAAGGTGTGCTGATGCAAAATACCAGAAATGGTTTGGCTTTTACAAAGGGTATTTATTTGGGGTAGAAGCTTACCGTCACAAGGCCCTAAAGCATAAGTTACTTCCCTCACCAAAGTCTGTTGCTATATGTTGATGCAAGATGGTGAGTGATGTCTGTGAGGATTCAGTGTTCCTCCTCCTCTGAAGGTTCCATGGTCCCAGCTTCTTCCAATCTCAGCCACAGGCTGGGACAAGTCTTGCCTCTCTCCCAGAGTTCATTTCTCTCTGGGCTCAACTGCTCTGCTCTCTCCACAAGGCCCAGTGTAAACTGTCAGGCAAAAAGCTCATCTGTCTTTCCAGGGCCTCTGCTATGTCTAATGGAGCCATCTCTGTGTGCTTACTTCCCATACTCCAGGATCAAAACTCTACTCTGCCTTGTCGTTTTCTCTGTGAGTCCCCACCAAGGGGGTGGGAACTCGATGTCCTAATGCTGTGGCCCAATCAAAGCCCTAGTCTTAATTTAATCAAGTAAAAGTGAAACCTCTGAATCCAACTTGATCTAATATGCTCAGAGGAACAAACCAATTCACAAACATAATCCAATATCTATTTTTGGAATTCATAAACAATATCAAACTGCTACACGGGCTTAATTTATTCAACATGATATCTTCAAGGTTCATCAATGTAGCAGCATATATCAGAACTTCATTCCTTTTGAATAATATTTTATTGTGTATATATGCCATGTTTTATTTATCCATTTCCTAATAATGGGCTTTTAGGATGCTTTCATCATTTTGCTATTGTCTTCATAATGCTTCTATGAAAACTGGTGTACAAATGACTGAGAGCTTGCTTTTAATACATTTTGGTACATATCTAGAAGTAGGGTTGTGAGGTCATGTGGTAGTTCTAAGTTTAACTTTTTAAGGAACTATTGAACTGTTTTACATGAGCTGTGGGTGAGAATGTGCCATTTTACATTCTCACCCACAATGTGTGAGGGTTCCTATTTCTCAGCATCCTTGCTTGGACCTAATATTTTCCATTCTAAAAATAATAACCATGTTTGTTGGTTTGAAGTCATATATCTCTGTGGTTCTGATTTCATTGCCTTAATGAATTTGATGATTGGCTTTTACATAGGTACAAAGATGGCTGTAAGTATATTGATTGAGATTGTATCGTGTCTGTAAATTGCTTTGGATATAAATAACATCATAATATTTTTCTTCCAATCTATGAAGAGAGATGTCCTGTTTATCTTCTTTTTTTTTTTTTTTTTAAGAAGATACTGGGGGTTGAACCCAGAACATCATACCTGGGAAGCAAGTGCTCAACCCCTGAGTTACATATGCTCCACACTATCTGAAATTATATATTGATCTAATTGTCCCCCCACTAGAATGTAAACTCTGGGAGAGCAAGGACTTTGTTTCCTTGGCCTCTACTGTATTCCTGGTCCTGGCACACAATAGATACAGACTAATTGAAGGAATTATCTAAATACTAAACTATAATACTTTCAACCAACCTGGAATGCTATAGTTAAGCCAGGCTAGATTGAAGGGGTGGGCTAGTGGCAATAAAGATGGGGAAGTGTTGGATTCCTCTAGGTTCTTGGCTATGTTACATAAATGAATTTAAGAACATTCCAGTTTAGTTATGCCAGTAAAAAGAATTTATTTGGGAAATGGGGGAAAGAACAGAGCTTGTTGAGAAATGGGAGAGAAAGATGGAAATACACACCAAGATTTGGTGATGGCTCCTCTAGGCAGAAAGAGCCCTGTTTATTTTAGGTTTAATTCAATTTCTTTCAGCAATGAATTTTAGTGTGTTATGTACAACTCCTTTACATCTTTGGTTAAATTTGTTCATAGAGAATTGATTCTTTCTGTTGCTATAGTAAATGGAATATTGTTCTTGCTTTCCTGTCCAGATTGTTCTTTACTAGTGTGTATATCTCATGCTCAATTTTGTGTAATCTTATACCCTCCCACTTTGATCAATTCATTGTTTTTCTCTAAAAGTTTTTTTTGTGTGAAATTTGCATGATTTTCTCTATATTGGATCATGCTATCTGCAAATAAGGAAAGTTTTACTTCTTCCTTTCCTACTTGGATAATTTTTTTTTCTAATTCATGCATAATTACCCTGGCTAGAACTTCTAATACAGCATTGAATAACAGTGATGACATCCTTGTTTCGTTCCTGACCTAATGGGAAATTTTTCAGTCTTACAGCATCGAATGTGACATTAGGTGTGGCTTTTCTTATATGCATTTTATTATGTTTCCTTCTGTTCCTATCTTCTAAGTGTTTTATCCAAAAGAGGGAAAACAGGTGTAAAATGGGGGCATTTTCAGGACCTAGGAATTGTCCTGAATGACATTGCAATGAGGGATGCAGACCATTATACATCTTGCCACAACCTACAGAATTGGGTGGAAGAGAGTGTAAGCTACAATGTAAACTTTAATCATCCACACTTAGTGGCAATGCTCCAAAATGTGTTCATCAATTGCAATGAATGTACCTCACTAAAGAAGAATGTTGTTAATGTGGAAAATGTGGGAGGTGTGTGGAGTAGGTCATATGGGAAACCCCTATATTTTTTATGTGACATTTGTGTAATCTACCTTTTAAAAATAATTTTTTAAAAATTAAAAAAGTGTTGATATGGATTTTATCAAATGCCCTTTCAACATCAATTGAAATAATCATATGTTTTTCCAGATTTCTGTTAATTTAGTGTAATAAATTAATTGATTTTCTTATGTTGAATGACTCCTGCATACCTGGGAAAGAATCCCAATTGATCACGGTGTATAATTCTTTAAATATGCTATTTGATTCAGTTTGTTTGTTGAAGTTTTTTGCATCTATAGCCCTAAGAGATATTTGTAATTTTCTGTTTTTGTGGTATATTGTATTATCTGGCTTTGGTAATAGGGTGTTGGTCTCAGATTGAGTTAGGGAATATACACTCAAATATTTTGGATGTTCTTGATGCATCCCATAAGGTTTGTTATGCTCTATTTTCTTTTTCATTTGCCTCAAGACATATCTATTCCCTTTATGACTTCTTCTTTGTACTATTCATTTTTTAAGAATATGTGGTTTATTTTCACATATTTTGAATTTTATAGTGCTTTTTTATTTTTTATTTCTAGCTTCATTCCACTGTATTTGTAGAAGTTAACTACAATTTCAAAAATTTTAATTCATTGAAACTTTTGTTCTATCCTGGATAATAATCATGTGCAGTAGAGTAGCATATTATCCTTTGGCTGAATTGTTCTACTCATATCTGTTTGGACTAGTTGGTTTATAATATCATTCAAGTGTTCTATGTATTTACTCACATTCTGTGTAGATATTTTATCCATTATTGAATGTGTTGTATTGAAGTCTTCTACCATTATTGTAGGTGTCCCTTCAAATTTTTCAATGTTTGCTTCATATATTTTGTTAGGTTTTGTTTTAGTTTGCTAAATGTTGCCAAGGCAATATAAGAGAAAAGGGTTGGCTTTTACAATGGGGAATTGTTAACTTATAGTTATGAGGTTGAGAAACATGTCCAAATCAGGCATTACTTCCTCCATGATTATTGGCTGCTGGTGATCCTGGACTCCTGTCATGTGGAGAGCACAATGACAGCAACTGTTTTTACCTGCCTTCTCCTCCAGACTTCATTGCTTTAAGCTTCTCGCTGCTCCATTTATGACTTTCTCTCTGAACTTAAGTAGGTTCCTCTCTCTGTGTCTCTGCACTCTGCTGATTCCAACCTCTGGCCTTCAGGACCCTCACTCTCAGGCTTTGTGTGTTTGCAGGCTTTTTTCTAAGTTTATTCATCCATTTATGAAGGATTCCTGGTAAAAAATTAAAATACACCTAAGGTCACAACTTACTTAAATACTTTAACCAAGCAGTCCCACCTACAGTAGATTCACACCTTCAGAAACAAACCAGGTTCAAGAACATGATTTTCTGGGATATATACAGTCTCAAACTACCACCAATTCATATATTTGTAATTACTATATTTTCTTGTTCAATTGATTCTGTATAAGTATATACTATTCTTCTGGTCCTCCTAGTAATTTTTTACTTAAAGTTTATCTTACCTGATATTAATATAGGTACTCCAACTCTCTTTTGGTTACTGTTTACATGGGATATTTTGCTCTTTTCACTTTCAACTTACTTGTGTTTTGAATTAAGATGAATGTTGTATAAAGATGATAAGGGTTATGACTTTTATCCATTCTGCTAATCTCTGCATTTTGAATGGAGATTTTAAACCATTTACAATTAATAAATTGCTGATAATGCAGGAATTTTTTCTCCCATTTTTCTATTTGTTTAAGTCATACCTTTTTGACTCTCAATTCTTTTACTAGTGCCTATTTTTATATGTATTTGACTTTCTATAATGTATAATGTTGAGTCTCTTCTCATTTCCTTTTGTACCTATTTTTCAGATATTTTATTTAAGGTTACCATGGGGCTTAAATTTATTATTTAAAATCTGTAACAATCATGTTTGATTTTTTCCAACTTAAATTCTGTAGCATATACACTATTCCTAACCTCTATGTCAACCAACTTTTGTAGTTCTTGTTAAATTATGTATTTATTGTACATCCAGAACCCTAGATTTAACATTCCTTTTTATGTTTCTGAACTTTATGAATTCTAGGAAGTGAAAATTGGAGTTCCCAAAAATAAAATAGAATATTATTGCTGTATATAATTACCAATATGGTTTCCTTAGCAGTCATATTTGTTTCTTTTTTTTTTTTTTTAGAGAAGTTGTGTGTTTACAGAACAACCATGCATTAAATATAGGATTCACATAAACCACCCCACCACCAAAACCTTGCATTGTTGTGGAACATTTGTTACAATTGATAATAATAAACTTTTCTAATTGTGCTACTTGTATGTGTGTGTTGTACTTACCTTAATTTTTTACTTTTAAAATAATAAGTTTTATATTACATAAATGTTACATAAAAATATAGGGGATTACCATATACCCTCTCTCTCCCCCTCCCACACTTTCCCACATAAACAATAACTTTCATTAGTGTGGTATATTTGTTACAATTAATGAACACATGTGGAAGCATTGTACTAACCAAGGACTATAGTTTACATTGTAGTGTACACTTTGCCTTGCACAATTTCATAGGTTTTGAAAAAATGTATAATGGCTTGTATCCATCATTGTAGTGTCATGCAGGGCAATTCCAATATCCCCAAAATGCTCCCATGTTGCACCTATTCTTCTCTCTCCCTCCCCTCAGAAACTCTGTGGGCCACTGCCTTCATATCAATGACAAGATTTCTTCATTGCTATAATAATAATATCTATTTTATTCCATAGTTGCTTTCCCCCTTATGTTTTTTCATTCCTCAGTCTTGAGAATTTGTGGATGGTGATGCCCATCCTGCCTCTGATTGAGCAGGACCTTAACTTTCATGAGGCAGTTGGATGATGCTGTATTACTTGCAGTTGCAGACACTCTCTACTTCCTGGGATGGGTGATGTCCATCATCATCCTTTTATTAGTTGTCCTGGGTGGGTCTGATGAATTGGAGGGTAGGTGTTGTGACTCTGCTGAGATACTCTGGTATGTGAATAGACCAGAGATTTAAGATTTAAATATAATGTTAATTATAGGTTCAAATAAAAGGGGCAGAAGACCCATGTGTAGGAAAATTATATATGAATATAATTTTGTCACACTGGGGTGTATATATTACAAAGTAAGGCCCATTGACAGGGTGCCAAATTCCTGAAATTGTCTGTTCTGTCTATAGTGTCAAGATATTCCTAGAGCCCTCAGGAGCCCACTGCTTGTGGCTTTGTTTACTGTGGCAGTCAATGAGATCCTGCTGAGATGTGTATAGGCATAACCTCTGGAATAACCTTCTGACTCACTTTGAATTATCTTAGCCATAAAAATCTCATTTTTATTTAATATTTTCCCCTTTGTGTCAAGGTCTTTTTCCAGATTCATCACTAGTCAGTGCTTGGTAATAATCCCATGGTGCCAAGGAGGCTTGTTCCTTGGAACCATGTCCCATGCCAAGGGGAAGGTAGTGTGTTTATATGCCAATTTTTACTTAGAAAGATGCCACATTTGAGTAACAAGGAGGCTTTCAGGAGGTAGTTCTTAGAGAATATATAACACTTTCTTTCTTTAAGCCTCTTTGATCTACTGGCTAATGTCCTTTCTTTTATTCTCAATAATGCCCTTTAGCTTTCACTGTAGTTCAAATCTAGTAATGATACCCTACCACAGTTTTTGATTATCTGGGAATATTAATCCCATCTTAATTTTTGGAAGGCTGTCTCCTGAGATATAAAATTCTTGGTAGGAATTTATTTTCTTTCATCACTTTAAATATTTCATCCAGCTGACTTTTTCCAAGGTTTCTGATGATAAATTGGAACTTAATCTTATTTGGAATCCCTTGTATATAAAACATTGCTTTTATCATGCAGCTTTTAGAACTATGTCATCCTTGGCATTCAACAGTTTGACTACATTATTAGTTAAGTTACTCTAGGGAAACAGAATTGACAGGAGATATCTTTAAATAGTATGAGATTTTATAATATAGTCTCATGTGACCATGGGGATGGACAAGTTGAAATTCTTAGGGCAGGCTGTGAACAAGGTTCTCTGATGAAAGTCCTTAATGAATTCCCTAGAGACACTGGCTGTCTGAAGTAGATATGGGAATTCTTTCTCTGAATGCTGAAACCACTTCCCCTTTTAAGGTCTTCAACTGTTTGGATGAGACATTACTCATTGCTGATGGCAAACTCCTTAGTTGATTGTAGATGTGACCAGCCATCTATGCAATCAGCTCAGTGATGTTTAAAGTCCATGAAATGCCCATGTATTTAAGTAATACCAGTGCTTGCTTGACCAGACAATAGAGCACCATTACCTGGCTGAGTTGACACATTAGCTTAACCATCACACCTTCCATGTGTCTGAGTGTGGTTCTCTTTGAATTTATCCTGTTTGTGGTTTGTTGGACTTCTGGAATGTGTATATTCACTTTCATTTTTATAATTGGGGTGATTTCTGCCATTATTTCTTCAAACACTCCTTCTGCTTCTTTCTTCTCCTTCAGGGACCCACCATAATCTGTATTTTCACACCTTGGTTGTGCCCCATATGTCATTCTTTTTACTTTCTCCTCATCAGTCTGAACAATTTCAGTTGTCTTATCTTTTAAGTTCATTGACTCTTCTGTCAGCTCTAATATGCTGATGAAACCATGTAGGAATTTTTAATTTCATTTATTGTGGTCTTCAACTCAAGTATTTGTGTTTGCTTTTTTGCTTATTAAAAATTCTCTCTTTTAATCTTCCCATTCTGTTCAATCATTATTTTCCTGATATTCTTTAGTTATTTCTCTGTGTTTTCCATTAGCTTTATGAGTATGTAGATCATTTTATGTTTTTCAGGTTGTGGCTGGTATGTCCAAAATCTCAGATTTTTCATTGATAGTTTCTGAAACTTTATTTTATTCCTTGAGATGAGCTGTAAATTCTTGTTTCTTTGATTAGCTTTAATCTTTTGTTACACAATGTGCATTGTAATATTTTAATTGGTTAAATATTGGATTTAGTCTCTGAGCTGTCTGCTCCTTAATTTTGTATCCAAGTAGTGATGTGACAGGGATTTCCTTGAGTTCCAGATGCTAATAAAAACAAGCAAACCAAAGCAAATATCGTCTTTTACAGACTTTGAAAATCAGCTCTATATTGTTTTCAGCTCTCCTTCAGAGTTTAGCCCTCCTTCCTATTAAAGAAGACTGAAGTGAAAGCATAGGCTCCTCTCAGTCTTTTCTGATCCTGAAACTTTTCCTGGTTATATGCTCATGGCCTTGGGAATTCCCCCATCATAGGAATTACCTATCTACTCCCTGTGGAATAGACTTTCCCTCATCCATGGTGCTTTATTGTATGTGTTGAAGTAGGTAATCCAATGTTTCAGTACTCTGATTTGATTGTCTCTTACCTGGCTTTAGCTAGGCATAACCTGCTTCTGCCTGCAGGGCATGATCTGGGAGACATGTCCAGAATGAGTGTCCTAGTATAGTTCTTTTCAAATGTAAGCAATTAAACCTACACTCTTCCCTCTGAACACTGCCTTTCCAGCATTTCTTGAGTTTTGATATGTTGCATTTTCATTTTCTATCTCAAGATATTTCCTAATTTACCTTGTGATTTCTTTTTTAATTCATTCTTTAAGATTGAATTGTTGAAATTCTACATATCTTTGCATTTCCAGTCTCTATTATTGATTGCCAGTTTCATTCTATTGTGTTTGGAGAAGATAATTTGAGTGGCTTCAATCTTTAAAATTTATTGAGACACTTTTTGTGCTCCAACATGTGGTCTGTCTTTGGGAATAATCCATGTGCACTTGTAAGGAATGTATGCTCTATTATTAAATGAATTGTGATAGTTATGCCATAGTTTAATTGTTTCATAGTTTTGTTCAGTTTCTTTATTTCTTTATTGGTCTTTTGTCAGAATATTATAGCCATTATTGAAATTGGTTTATACCAGTCTCCTTTTATTAATGTAGAACCATCTATTTTCCCTTTAAGTCTTTCATTGTTGCTTCATATATATTTCAGCTCTGGTATTATGTGCATATGTTTTAATAATCATTATATCTTCTTGATTAATTGACACCATTTTCAATATTAATGTCCTTCCATTTTCTTTTTAGCAACATTTCACTTTAAGTCTATTTTGACTTATAATAATTTAACCATTTCTATTCAATTTTCGTTAATATTTGAATGGTATATTTTTCCGTCCTTTTATTTTCAACCTTCTTGTTTCTTTGTATTTAATTAGGGTCTCTTGTAAAAAGTAGACACACACACATATACATGTCAATCTAAAATTGTAAATATATACATATATATATATATATATATATATATATATATATATATATATACACACACACACACACTTTATTATTCATTCTTCCATACTCTGCCTTTTGACTGATGTATTTGTCAGTTTCATTTAAATAGTTACTGATAATACATGAGTTACTTTTTCTTTTTTTTTCCCCTAAGCCTTTCACCATTTGTGCTTTCAGTTCTTCTATTACTATATACTTTTACATTTAGGTGATCTGTCATAGTGATCCCTTTAGTATCCTCATCATTTCCTTTTTCCATAGCCTTCTGTCATTTTTTTTGGGGGGGGGGTTATTATATGGCTGATTTTATCAGCCGAAATGATTTTATCAGTGGATCAGTATTTAACCTCCTAAATCTATAACAATATTATTGATTTGGTACAAACAACTTCAATAACACACACAAACTATGTTCCTATAAACCTTCACTCCCTTTCTTTATGTGGTTCTTGGCACAAATTGCATGTTATACTTTATGAATCCAACACCATAGGTTTGTTTGAACCCAGCTCCTGAAGGGGAAACAACCTCTCTTCCTGATCCCCCTTTTTAAAAGATACTTAGATTACATAAATGTTGCACAAAAAATATAGGGATTTCCATATGCCCCACTCCCCACACCTACCACACACTCCTACATAAACATCCTTCATTAGTGTGACAGCATTCATTGCAATTGATAAACACATCCTGGGGCTTTGCCATTAAGCATGGACCGTAGTTCACATTGTAGTTTACACTCTCTCCCACACAGTTCTGCATGTTATGCAATGATATAAATTGGCCTATATGTGTTGCTGCAATGTCACTCAGGATGATTCCCAAGTCCCACTGGGCCCTACTTTGGAGTTTGTGTTCCTGATCCTTTTCACATACTGCATATCCCAATGCCTACACTCCTTTACCACAGGCATCCATTACCTGATTGCTCTTCCATATTGCTCTGTGCTGTTAAACCTGAAAGGAAACCTGATTCAGAACTTCAGGCTGCCACCAGAAAGATTATCAGAGATACATGCACCCAGTATATGCACTATGGTTACATCGCTCTCCCCAGAACTGGAATATGGGATCTGCATTAGGAACATGGGGTAGCTCCTTAATGAAATGGTGAGGGATGTGGGAAGTATCTGCAAATGCCCCATGAGCTTTTGATACCATTTTTAACTTGTCTTTTTCTAATTTGGCACTTGCCCTTTTATTGCAAATCATTAGCAGTTTTTTCAAACTCTAAGAAAGAAGGCTGGGTCAGTTTTGCTTGTTCAAAACTCCCATCAGAGACAATACAGGAATTTCTCACTATGCTATCTGGTGAAATGCTACTGTTCTTTTTATACAGTATGATTTATACGCATAAGATTCAACCTTTGGTGTACTGTTACATTTGTTTGACAAAGTGTACAGTCATGTAACAACAACCACATTCAATGTATATGTCACGAAAATAGTTCCTTTGTACTTCATTGCAGTTAATTCTTCCCCTTCTAAACACTAGCAAGCACTGAGATATTTTCTGTTCCTGTGTTTTTCCTTTTCCAGAATTTCAAACAAATGGAATCATATAATATGTAGTCATTGGAGTCTGTCTTTTCCCTTACTATAACTCATTTAAGAGTCATATGTGTTATGTATATCTTTATTTCCTTCCTTTCTATTGTTTAGTGGATTTCCAGTATCCTGTTGCATCACAGTTTCTTTATCCATTTAATAGTTGAAGAGTTCTTGGATTGTTTGGAATTTTTGTTGATTATGATTAAAGATGCTAAAATCATTTATATACAGGTTTTTCCATGAATGAAGTTTCTAATATCCCCAAGGTAAATTCATAGGTGTTGAATTGCTGACTTATATGGTAAATATGTTTTCACTTTTTAAGAAAATGCAGTTTTTTGAAAAAGAGCTGTAATATCTTACAGTCTCTCACCATCATAGTGTCTGAGATTACCATTTGCTCCAGAAGAAATTTCCAGATTTATTCTCCATTACTTGGTACTGTTCATTTGATTTTTTTTTAAATTTCACCATTTTAATAGGCCTTTTGTGTTATCTACTTGTACTTTTAGTTTACAAGAACTGAAGACTAATGATGTTAAGCATCCTTCATATCCTTATTTTCTCCTCCCATATGTGTCTATTCAAGCATATTGCCTGATTTTTTTAAAAATGAGATTCTGTTTTTTTACTTGTGATTTTTTTAATGCTTTATTTTGTGTACATGTATATTATTGGATGTAAAATGTGCAAATAATTGTATCAGTCTGGGAATTCTTACTCTCCTAGCATTGTCTTTCTAAGAGTAGAAAGTATATTTTGATCCATACAAAATGTTCAGATCATTCTTTTGTGGTCACGATTTTGATATTTTATGAAAGAAATAATCATCAGACATACTTACACAGATTTTTATACAGATTTACTAAGACAGATTCAATACCATAAAGTTCACCCTTTTAAATTATAGAATTCATTGCTTATTATATTCAGGGTTATATGCAACACTCACTATAATCTATTTATCAACATTTTTATTTTGATTAAAAAACACCTTACCCTTTCCCATCACCCCCCCTCTTCCCATTTCCTTATAATCCTAAGGAAGCACTAATCCACTTTCTGTCTCTATAGATTTTCCTATGCTGTTCTATCATATTAATTGAATCTTAAAATACATCTTCTTTTCTGTTCACAGATAAAGTTTTTATGGCTTATCCAAGTTGAAGCATATGTCAGCACTTCATTCTTTTTTTTTTTTTCCTTGTTTAATCTTTTAATTTTTAAAGAAGTTTTAGATTACATAAATGTTACATCAAAAATATAGGGGAGTCCCATATACCCCAATCCCTCCCCCTCCCACACTGTCACACATTAAAATCTTTCATTAGTGTGGTATCTTTGTTACAATTGATGAACTCATGTTGAAACATTGCTACTAACCATGGACTATATTTTACATTTTAGTTTATATTTTGCTCCCCCACAATTTTACAGGTTTTGACAAAATGTATAATGGCCTGTATCCATCATTGCGATGTCATTCATGATATTTCCAGTGGCCCTAAAATGCTCCCATGTTATACCTATTTTTCCCTCTTCATCCCTTTGGAATCTCTGGTGGCCACTGCTTTATGTCAATAATACAAGTTCTTCCATTGCTAGAATAATCATAATTCTACTTTAGTCTATACTTGCATTCCCCCTTACATTTTTTCATTACTCAATCTTGAGGATTTGGGGATGGTGATGCCCACTCTGTTTCTGATTGAGGGGGGGCATAGATCACAGGGGGCAGATGGATGGAACTGTCTTGCTTGCAGTTGTAGATACTGTTTTGGGGGGATGGGTGTTGTCCATCATCATCCTTTTGTTAGATGTCCTGGATGAGTGCAGTGAACTGCTGTGTAGGTGTTGCACCTCTGTTGAGACTCAGGGCTCAAACAGCATATGGAAGGACGGAAGATTTAAGTCTCTTGGATATATTTAACAAGAATAGTGTTAATTATAGGTTCAAATAAACGGGGCAGAAGAGCCATGTGTAGGGAAATTATAAAGAAATCTAACTCTGTTACATTGCAGAGCATTTATTCCAAAATAAGGCCCATTGACAAGGTGCCAAATTCCTGAGAATGTCTGCCCTGCCTATAGTATCTATATGTCTCTAAAGCCCCCAGCAGCTCTGCTGGGTTGACTGCCCAGTAAACATAGTACTGTTTACTGTGGCAGTCAGTGAGATCCTGCTGAGCATAATCGAATAACCTTCTGACTCACTTTGATTTCACTTTGAAATCTCTTAGCAATAAAAATTAATTTATATTTAATATGTCCCTCATTTGGTCAAAGTCTTTTTCCAAATGTGTCACTAGTCAGTTCTTGGTAATAATCCATTGGTGCCAGGGAGGCTCATCACTGAGAGCCATGACTCATGCTGGGGAGTCAGGGAAGGTAAATTGCTGAGTTTGGCTTAGAAAGAGGGCAAGTTTGAGCAACAAGGAGGCTTTTTAGAGGTAAATCTTAGGCAATATATAATACTAGGCTAAGTTTCAGTTTCACAAGAAAAGGTTCATAAGTACAAGAATCAGTATCAAGGGCCTAGTGTAATGGTCTATCCTCCTTCACTGGGCACTGCCCATGTACTTGGGGTTCATTCACTCTTGTGGGCTGAATAATATTCCATTGTGTGGCTATACTAAAGTTTTTTATTAATTGTTTTGGAAAAATTTTAGGTTAACAGAAATATTATACATAAAATATATAAAACACAGAATTCCAATAAGCCACCCTATTATTAACACCTAGTGTCAATCAGGTATAGTTGTTATAATTCATGAAAGAAATTTTTATAATTGTACTATTAACTATAATTGATAATTTACAATAGGGTTCATTGTGTTGTACAGTCCTATGTTTTTTCTTTTAAGTTTTCATCTCATAACATATATATGATCTAAAATTTCCTCTTTTACCATGGTCTTGCACATAATTCAGTGCTATTGATTATATTCACAATGTTGTGCTACCCTCACTATCATCTATTATCAAAACTTTACAATCAAACTCAATAGAAAATCAGTACATTCCCTACCTCCACATCAGCTCCTGGTATGCTATAGTCTAGATTCTGACTTGATGAGCTTGGTTTATGCTAATATTTTCATATCAGTGACATCATACAATATTTGTCTTTTTGTTTCTAACTTATTTCACTGAACATAATGTCTTCAAGGATCATCCTTCTTCCATGAATCAGAACTTCATGCTTTTTAAATACTGAATAATATTCTATTTATGTATATACCACATTTTATCTGCTCATTGATAAAATGAATAGATAAAGCAACTTGAGTTGCTTCCATGTTTTGGAAATTGTGAATACTATGGTGAATATTGGTGTGCATATATGTTTTCAAGTCCATGCTTTAAATTCTTTTTATACCACAGTTTTTCATTAATTCTTCTACTGAGGAACATTTGTTTTGTTTCCAACTTTTGGCTATTATGAGTAATGTTAATATAAATAATTGTAGTCAAGCTTTTGGGGGTGATCTATATAATATATACACACATTTTTCTTGTGTGCATATTTAGGACTGTAATTTCTGGATAATATGATTATTTTATATTTAATCATTAGAGGAACAGCCAGACTGTTTTCCAATTTGTGGACATCATTTTACATTCTTAGCAGCAGTGTATAAGTGTTCTGATTTATCCACATCCTAAACATCTCTTGCATATAATCTGTCTTTTAATTTAGCCATCCTAGATGATGAAGAGCAGTATCACATTACAGTTTTCTAAATTTTTAAATGAAGAAGTTACAAGTTTACAGAGAAAAGCACTTAAAAATATAGCATCCCCATATACTGCCTGTTCTAGTTTGCAAAAGCCTACCCATGTAGTATACCAGAAATATGTAGGTTTTTATAACGGGATTTTATTTGAGGTAAAAGCTTACAGTTCCAAGGCCATGAAGTGTCCTAATCAATGCACCACCAGAGATGCTTTTAAGAGCTAGAAAAAATATTTAACATTTCTTCAGTTAAGCAGCTCTGGCTCTTCTAATACCCTTCCCAGAAACTAATTGAGCTGGTTTTCTATTAATCTAATCTTGGAAGTTTACTCTTTCTACTTAGTTCCCTGAAGGATATTAACCAGACCTTCTCAGTTCTACTTACAGGAGTAAGACAGCATCTCAAAGCAAAACCAGAAAGAATGGTGTCAGGAGTACCTTATGTCCCAGGAAATCTGTAACTTTCCTGAGACAAAAAAAGCTTGATATCCTTGAGCGGCTGACTGGGAAAGGAGTCATAAAGTCATTGCAATTAGGCACCCACACAATACCTTAACTCTGGCTAATTAGCCACTGAAACAAACAAAAAAAAAAGTTTTATGTACTTGGGTCAATGCAGGACTGAGAAATTTCACATATCCTCCTTGACCCTTAGCCCCTTTTTCTTTACCTATAAAAACCCTAATTCTCATTCTCACTTTGAACTGGTTTTGGGAAAATTCCCCCAGTTCCTTGCTTGTGCACTCAAAATAAATCACCTCACTGAGAGATGTGTTTCTCCTTCATGGCACCAGATTGGGTGGGTCCTTCTTTTGGAGATAACCATGCTTACAGTAACTGTTTCTTATGAAATGTTGTATGCTGGCAAATCCTGGAATCCTGCCATGTGACAAGGCAAGATAGCAGGTCTTCCTGTTTCTCTAATTTCTCTTCAAGCTCACCTGTGTGTGATTAGGCATATCTCCCTGGGTCTCATGCCTATGAGCCTCTTGGGACTTCTCTGGCTTTCTGCAACTGAAGACAAACCTGGAGTTCTGTCTCTTTCACATGGCAGGGTGCATATGGCAGTTTCCTTTCTCTGTGTCTCTTCTTTCTCTCTATGTGTTCTTAGATTATTTAAGAACCAGCAATAGGGCAGAGACCCAACCTTTGCCATGGTTCATTGGCATTGTCCAATCAAAATCCCTAAAGTGAGCTAATTGGGAAGCAGCTGTGGCTCAATCAGTAGGGCTCTCGTTTACCATATGGGAGGCCCGGGGTTCGGTTCCCGGGGCCTCCTGGTGAAGGCAAGCCAGCCCGTGCGGTGTGGTTGGCTGACCTGGCGAGCACAAGCAGCAAGGGGGTGATAAATGAATAAATAAAATCTTTAAAAAAAATAAAATAAAATAAAGTGAGCTAATTGAAAGTGATCTAATCAAAATGTCCCTTAATGGGATCTAATGCAATCAAAGGGCTCTTACCCTCAGAAATGGATTTGTTCAAAAACATAATCTTTTCTGGATTCACCTAATTCAAACTGTCACACTCCCTATTCTTAACACTTTGCATTAGTGTAGTAGCTTTGTTAGAATTGATGAGACAGAAGCAAGTGTGGGACCGAGAACTGTGCCCTCCATGGTAGAGGGTGGGTGATGCCGGAGCCCATGCTGCTCCTGGCGCTCCGCAGCCCCCTCGTCCCCTCTCCTCAGCAAGAGTAGCCTTAGGAGCTGGGGGTCCTGGTTTTCCCTTCCAAGCAATGTCCTGAGGCACATGGACACACTGGGAACTGAACCTGGGACCTCCCCATGACAGAGAACCTCCAGTGGCCACTGCCTCCACATCAGTGATAAAAATTCTTCCATTGGTAGAATAACATTTTAATGATGAAAACAGAATCCAAAGGTGGCTGCTGAGGATTGTGGAGAAAAGAAAGACAGAAAAAGCCTACTGCTGAATTCTTTGAGTTCTCTGTGTTCCACTGTCTCCAGAATTTATGGCACAGTGGATTGAACTCAGGACCTCCTATGTGGGAAGCCAGAGCTCAACTACTGAGCCACATTGGCTTCCCTCCGTTGGTTGTTTTATTTGTTTGTTTTTTATTTGCTTTTTTTTTTAGGAGGCACCAGGGTGAGAACTGGGACCTCCAATGTGGGAAGCAGGAGCTCAATTACTTGAGCCACACCCACTCTCCTATTTAAGGTTTTTAAGAGTTTTCATATCAGAAAATATCTTCACGCAAAAGTAGAATTTGTTTTCTCTCTGTTATAATAGTTTTCTGGATTATTGGTTTCTCTTAATAGGAAGTTGTAAATGTTTTTTCTTCAGTATCTAAATACCTTGCATCAAAGGCAAAAAAAAAAAAAAAAAAAAAAAAGAATTGATGAGACAACATTAACTGTAGCCCATAGTTCACATTGGGGTTTATTTTTCCCATATACTGCTCTATTATTAAAACCATGAATTATTGTGGTATATTTGTTACTTACATGAAAGAACATTTTTACAATTGTACTATTACATCCACCACTTTGCTCAATTCATTTATTAGCTCTAGTAGCTTGTTTGTGGATTTTTGAGGATTTTCTGGTCATATCATCAGCAAATAGTAAAAGTTTCTCTTCTTTCTTTCCAGTTTGGAGTTTGGATGCCTTTTATTTTTTTCCTTGACTAAACTGCGCTGGCTAAAACTTTTCCAGTACCATGTTGAATAACAGTGGTGGCAGTGGGCATCTTTGTCTTTTTCCAGATCTTAGAGGGAAAGCTTACTGACTTTTATGATTGACTATGATGTATGCTGTGGGTTTTTAATCTATGTCATTTATCATGTTAAGTAAATTTTTTTTCTATTTCTATTTTTCTAAGTGTTTTTGTCAAGTTAAGAGGCTGGAATTTTTTCAAATGCTTTTTCTGCATCAATTGAAATGATCGTGTTCTTTAATCCTTTTATTTTGTTGATGTGGTATATCACATTATTTTATTTTATTCTATTGAACCACACTTGCAAACCTGGGATAAAACCCACTTTATCATGATGTATAGTTCTTTTAATGTGCTGTTGGATTCTATTTGCAAGTATTTTGATAAGGATTTTTGTATCTGTATTCAAAAGAGAAATTAGTCTATAAATTACCTTTCTTGTAGTATATTTATCTGGTTTTGGTGTTTTGATGTTGGCCTCTTAAAATGAATTAGGTAGTGTTTACCTCTATTCAATTTTTTTGAAGAGTATGAGCAGCATTGGCATTAATTCTTAGAATTATTGGCAGAATTCCCTGTGAGGTCATCTGGTACTGGACTTTTCTTTGTTGGGAAGTTTTTGATGACTGATTCAATCTCATTTTTGTAATTGTTCTGTTGAAAGCTTTTATTTCCTCTAGAATCAGTGTGAATTGTTGGTTTGTTTCTAGAACTTTCCCCCTTTTGTCTAAATTGTCTAATTTGTTGACTTACTGTTGTTCATATTATCCTCTTATGATTCTTTTTATTTTTGTAGGGTCCTTAGCAATGTTCCTCCTCTCATTTCTGGTTTTATTTATTTTCATCTTCTCTCTTTTTTCTCTGCCAGTTTATCTAAGAGTTTGTCAATTTTATCAATCTTTTCAAAGAACCAACACTTAGTTTTGATTTTGCTCTCTATTTTTGTAAATTTTCAATTTCATTGATTTCTGTCCAATCTTTATTTTTTCCCATATGCTTGTTTTTAGGTTTAGTTTTCTCTTCTTTGCTCATTTTATATGTTTGAGGTTAGGTCTCTGATTTGAAATCTGTCTTCTTTTATAATGTGAATGTCTACAGCTATAAATTTCCATCTCAGCACTACTTTCACTGCTTCCCGTAAGTTTTGATATTTTGGACTATTTTCATTTGTCTCAAGATATTTTCTAATTTCCCTTGCAATTTCTCCTTTGATCCACTGATTAATAGTATGTTAATTGGCCTCCATATATTCCATATAGTTCTCTGCTAGTTATTGATGAATGTATTATTGGAAACTGGAGGAAAGTTGATCATTATTTAACAGTTGTAGAGAATGTGGTAGTTGGAAGGCAGAATTTGAAAGTGATGAGATTGGACATTTAGCTGATAAGAATTCTAAACTAAATGTGGAAAATGCAGCCTGGCCTCTCCTTGCAGTTTAAAGCAAAATGTGAGAGGAAAAAGACAAGCTGAGAAGAGAATTCCTGGGCACAAAGAACCTGGTATAGATGGTTCAGGAAATTCTGAGCCTCTGGGAAATGAGTGTCCTGAGAACAATGTTCTATGTGAGGAATTAACTGGACATGGAACAAGGTAGTAATTTCCTTGCAAGTCAGGATTGGAAATTCAGTTATCCAGAAAGGATATGAGGAAATTCATATTGTTTTGATGGTTGGGAGATCTGTGAACTGCATGCAAAACCAACAAGCTTTTTGCAAGATCTGTATGATAGAAACCACTATCAGCGTGGACTAAAATGGACAGAAAAGGGAGAGATTGAAGGATAAACTTCTTCAAGGACAAAACTATGGAAGTTGAGTTCTGGAATTAAGACATCTTCTCAGGCCAAGAAAGGAACCACACTCATGTGTCAGGAAAGGGTAGGTTTGCCCCAAGCATTTGAAGAGGATGTGCCTTCTGCACAATAGTTCAGGGAGAATTCTACCACCCCAGGCTTTACAGAAGGTGGAGTACATTCCCTGGTGTTGGGGAGAGTTAGGTGGCAACCCTACCCTTCTGAGGGAGTTGAGCACATGTCCCAGATATTGGCAAGATTGTGGCTATCACCACAGTATTCTTGGAGGTTGAGTCCTACAACTTGGCCACCACTTACATCTTTGATGAGGGTGGAACTGAGTTATTGGTCACTGTGCAAGTCTTTAGTGAACGTGGGCCTCCATGAGTCTCTGAGGATAAGAAGAAGCCATCATTCTATAGATGACTTTCAGAAAATAAAAACTAATGGAGTATGTCCTGCAGGTTTTAATTACTGTTTGGTAACTATGACCCCTGTTTTCCTTTCATTTTCTCCCTATGGCAATGGGAACATGTATCCTGTGACTCTCTATCCTTTGCATATTAGAAGCAGAGAGCTAGTTTTCTTTCACAGTCTGCAACTGGAGGGAAATTTTGCCCCAAGACAGACAACAGGCTTAACACTGATTTTTATGAGATTTTGTACTTAGCATTGCTTCTGAAATTAAGACTTTTTGAAATATTGTGATAAAATGAATGTATTTTGCATATAGAAAGAAATGTATTTTGGCGGTCCAGATGGTGGTCTGTGCTGGTTTGAGTCTTTTGTTGACCCCAGAAGTTTATGTTCTTAAACTAACCCATGCTTGTACATTTAAGTCTATTGTATGTAAGACCTTTTGGTTAGATTGAGTTAAGTGACCTTTTGATTAGATCACTTCATTTAAAGACCTTTGATTTGATTTCAAGATTTGGGGTGGGTGATAATCCTTTTACTATAATATTATATAAAAGAGTATACAGAAAGAGAGCTGCCATCTCATGCTGCCAGTATTACCTACAGCTGCAGAAGGAGATGCTCTGAGAGGCTCACAGAGAGGCTGGAGCCTGAACTCAGTGGACCAGCCTGAAGCTGAAGAGACATAGCCCAGGAGGAGAGATCAGCTGTATGTCTGGTTGCTCAAAGCTGAGCTTGGGGAGAATAATCTAGAGTGGAAGTCAGGGACCTTGACAGAGACCAGCTGCCAATTTGTCTATCCATACAGGACCTACCAGCAGCTGAGTTTGGTAAGAGTGCATCTCTGATGGATTGTTGATTTGGTAATTTTCTCAACCTCATAATGTAAGACTTTATCCTAATAAATTCCCATTATTAAAGGCAACCCATTTTTGGTATTTTAACCTTGGCAGCCTTTAGCAAACTATAACATTACCCTTACTGGAGATGTTAATTTATTCACACTATTCAAAGCGACTCTCTCTTGTCATTTCTTTTCAATCTGAAGAAGTTCCTTTAGTAATTCTTGTTGGGCATGTCTTTTGCTGACTAACTATCCCAGTTTTTTTTTCTGTGATATTTAAACTGTCCCTCATTTTCAAAACACGTTTTTGCCAGATAAAGAATTTTTGGCTGGTAGTTTTTCTCTTTCAGTACCTTAAATATATCATACCACTTCTTTCTTGCCTGCATTGATTCTGATGGGAAATCAGCACTTATTCTTATTGAAGATCCCTTGTATGTTACCTTTTGCAATTGACATTTTATTAGTATATGTTTCTGAGTAGGCCTATTAGGACTTATTTTGTTTGGAGTACCTTATGCTTCCTAGGCATGTTTATATCTTTTATAAGACTTGGGGAATTTTCAGTAATTATTTCCTCAAATATTCTTTCTGCCCATTTTCCCTTCTCTTTCTGTGTTGTACATGACACATATGATTGTGTGCTTCATGCTGACACTCAAATCCCTGTGGTATTGCTCAACTTTTCTCTTTTTTTCTTTATTCATTCTCAGGACTATAAGATGTCAATTATCCTATCTTCTAATTCACTGATTCTTTCTTCCTTTTATTCAAATAAACTTTTGTATGCCTATAGTGTATTTTTACTCTCCATTATTGTGACTTTCATCCCAATAATATTTGTTCTTTTCTTTTTAAACTTCCAAATTCTTCTTTATGCTCACACATTGTCTTCTTTTAAAAAAAAAAAAAAAAAGACATACATTTCTCAGTTAAATATAATGCATACATTAATACATTTTTTGAATCATATAATATGTTACACAATATATTTGTTTCATAGTAATTCAATCATACAGTATTTGTCCTTTTGTGATTGCCTTGCTTTGCTCAACATGATGTCCTCTAGGTTCATCGATGTTGTCATATGCTTTATGACTTCATTTCTTCTTACATCTGCATTATATTTCATCATTTGTTCATCCATTCATTGGTTGATGGACACCTGGGTTGTTTCCAGTTTTTGACTAACATGAATAATACTGCTATGATCATTGGTGTTCAGATGTCTATTTGTGACACTGCTCTCAGTTTTTCTGGGTATATACCCATAGTGGTATTGCAGGGACACATGGCGAGTCTATACTCAACTCCTTTAGGATATGCCAAATAGCCCTCCACAGTGGCTGTACCATTCTGCATTCCCACCAATGGTGGATAAGTGTTCCTATCTCTCAACATCCTCATCAACACTTGTAGTTCTCAGTCTTTTTAATAGTGGTCATTCTGATAGGTGTTACATATCTCATTGTAGTTTTGAGTTGCATTTACCTAATCATTAGTAATGAGCATTTTTTCATGTTTTTTCACCATTTATATTTCTTCTTTGGACAAATGTCTACTCAAGTCTTTTGACCATTTTTCAATTGGGTCATTTATCTTTTTATCATTGAGTTGTAACCTCTCTTATATATCCTGGATATTAAACTCTTATCAGACAGGTGATTTCTAAATATTTTCTCCCACTGAGTCTGCTGCCTTTTCACCCTTTGGACAAAGTCCTTTGAGGTGCAAAAGTGTTTAATTTTAAGAAGGTCCCATTTATCTGCTTTTTATTTCTTTTTTTTTTTTTCTTGTGTTTTGCACATAAAGTCCAAGAAACCACCACTACAAGGTCTTGAAGATGTTTCCCTACATTTTCTTCTAGTAGTTTTATGATCCTGGCTTTTATATCGAGTCTTTCATCCATTTTGAGTTGATTTTGTATAGGGAGTGTGATGGGGTCCTCTTTCATTCTTTTGGTTGTAGATATCCATTTCTCCTAGAACCATTTGTTGAAGAGAGAGTTTTTTCCATTAACATGGAATTGGTAGGTTTGTCTAAAACCAGTTGACTTTATAGGTGAGGGTTTATTTCTAGATTCTCAATTCTATACCACTGTTCAATGTGTCTATCTTTATGGCAGTACCATACTGTTTTGACCACTGTAACTTTGTAACATGTTTCAAGTTCAGGCAATGAAATTCCTCTGACATCATTCTTCTTTTTTAGATTTTTTTGGCTATTTGGGTGCACTTTCCCTTCCAAATGAATTTGGTAATTGCCTTTTCTAATTTCTGTAAAGTAGGCTGTTACAATTTTGATTGGTATTGCATTGAATCTATGAATCAGTTTGGGTAAGAATGGCATCTTCATGATATTTATTCTTCCAATTCATGAACATGGAATGTCTTCCCATTTGTTTAGATCTTTTTCATTTCTTTTAGCATTGTTTTCTAGTTTTCTGCATATAAGTCCTGTACTACTTTGGGTAAGTTAAGTCCCAGGTATTTGAGTCTTTTTGTTGCTATTGTAAATGGAATTTTTCCCCTGACTTCCTTCTCAGATTTTTCAGTACAAGTGCACAAAACCATTACTGATTTCTGCATGTTGATCTTGTATCCAGCCACTTTGCTGAACCCATTCATTAGCTCAATTAGCTTTGTCATGTATACTTCAGAATTTTCTAAGTACAGAATCATGTTATCTGCAAACAGTGAGAGTTTTCTTCCTCTTTTCCTATTTGGATGCCTTTAATTTTTTTTCTTGTCTAATTTACCCAGCTATAACTTCTACAACAATATTGAATAACAATGGTGACAGTGGGCATCCTTGTATTGTTCCTGATGTTAGAGGGGAAGTTTTCAACTTTTCCCCATTGAGTAAAATGTTGGCTGTGGGGTTTTTATTTATGTCTTTTATCATATTGAGGAATTTTCCTTCTATTCCTATCTTTTGAAGTGTTTTTATCAAAAAAGGATGCTGGATTTTGTCAAATGCCTTTTCTGCATCAATTGAGATGATCATGCTTTTTTCCTTCAATTTGTTAATGTCGTTTATTCCATTCATTGATTTTCTTATGTTGAAACAGTAAATAATTCCACTTGGTCGTGATGTATGTCTTTTGATAAGTTGTTGGATTCGATTTGCAAGTATTTTGTTGAGAATTTTTGCATCTATATTCATTAGAGAGATTGGTCTGTAATTTTCTTTTCTTGTAGTATCTTCATCTGGCTTTGGTATTAGGGTGATGTTGACTTCTTAAAATATGTTGAGTAACTTTCCCTCTTCAATTTTTTGGATGGTTTAAGCAGGATTGGTGTTAATTCCTTTTGAAATGCTTGGTAGAATTCAACTATGAAGCCATCTGATCCTAGACATTTCTTTGCTGCGATATTTTTGGTGAAGGACTCAATCTCCTTAAATGTGATTGGTTTGTTAAGTTCTTGAAATTCTTGTAGTGTCAGTGTAGGTTGTGTGTGTATTTCTAGGAATAATTTCTCCATTTCATCTAGGTTGTCTAGTTTGTTGGCATAAAATTTCTCATAATAACTTCTTATGATCTTTTTATATTTCTGTGGGGTAAGTCATAACTTTGCCCCTTACATTTCTGATTGTATTTATTTGTTTCTTAACTCTTTTTCCTTTGTTAGTCTAGTTAGGGATTTGTCAATTTTATTGATCTCAAAGAACCAACTTTTGGTCTTGTTGATTTTCTTTATTATTTTTATTTTTGTTCTCAATTTCATTTATTTCTGCTCTACTCGTTATTATTACTTTCCTTCTGCTTGCTTTGCTGTTCTTTTACTAGTTTCTCTAGTTTTTCATTAAATCTTTGAGTTTAGTTCTTTCTTCTTTTTTAATATAAGCATTTAGGGCTATAAATTTCCCTCTTAAGACTGCCTTCACCATATCCCATAAGTTTCAATAAGTTGTATCCATTTTCATTTTTTTCAATACATTCACTGATTTCACTGTCAATTCCTTCTTTGACCCATTGATTATTTAGGAGTGTGTTGTTCAACCTCCACACATTTGCAAATTTACTTTTTCCTCTTAATATTGATTTCCGCTTTCATACCATTATGATTTGAGAAGGTGCTTTGTATAATTTCAATCTTTTTATATTTATTGGGAGCTGCATTGTGCCCTAACATGTGGTCTAACCTGGAGAAAGATCCATGGGCACTTGAGAAAAATGTATAACCCACTGAGTTTGGATGCAGTGTGCTGTATAGGTCTAGCTTGTTTATCATATTGTTCAAATTCTGTTTCCTTGTTGATCTTCTGTCTAGTTGTTCTATCTAATGATGTAAGTGGGGCTTTGTAGATTCAATGATTATTGTACAGATATCTATTTCTCCCTTATGTTTTGCCAGAGTTTGTCTCATGTATTTTGGAGCACCCTGGTTAGATGCACAGATATTTATGACTGTTATATCTTCCTGGTGGATTGTTCCTTTTATTAATATATAATGGCCATCTGCACCTCATAACATATTTGCATTTAATGTCTATTTTGTCCAATATTAGTGTAGCTACCCCTCTCTTTTTTTGTTACTATTTGCATGGAATATCTTTTTCCAACCTTTCACTTTCAGCCAGTTTATATCCCTGCATCTAAGGTGAGTTTCTTGTAAGCAGCATATGGAAAGCCCATGTTTTTGATCCATTCTATCAGCCTGTATCTTTGGCTTGAGGAGTTTAATCCATTCACATTCAATGATACTACAGTAAATACATTATTGACTTCTACCATTTTATTTTTTGATTTTCATATATTATATCATATTTTTGTCTATATTTTTACTCTTTTGGTTATCCTTTCTGTTATTTTTTCTTCTATACTCTCCTCCAGGTTTCTCTCACCTATCTTTCTATTTCAGATTCTAAAGCTCTCTTTAATATTTCCTGCAAAGGTGGATGGTTTTTTGCAAAGTCTCTTAGTTTCTGTTTTTTTTTTTTTTTTTTCTTTTTGGTTGAATATTTTATACTCACCTTTATATTTGAAGGACAATTTTGCTGGATAAAAAATTCTCTTCTGGAAGTCCTTCTCTTTAAGTACCCTAATCGTATCATACCACTGTCTGCTCACCTCCATGGTTCCTGTAGAGAAATCTGTGCTAAGTCTTACTGGGCATCCCTTATATGTGATGGTTTGCTTCTCCCTTTCTGCTCTGAGAATTTTCTCTTTATCTTTGACATTTGATTTTCTGAGTAGTATGTGACTTGGAGTAGGTGTTTTCAGATTTATTCTGACTGGAGTACAGTGCACTTCTTGAACATGTAAGTTCATTTCTTTTGTGAGAGTTGGGAAATTTTCAGCTATTATTTCCTCAAATACTCTTTCTGCCCCTTTTCCTTTCTCTTCTCCTTCTGGAACTCCCATGCCACATATGTTTTTGCATTTTGTGTTGTCATTCATCTCTCTGAGCCCCTGCTCATTTTTTCCCATTTTCTTCTCTGTGTTCTTTTCTTTCTACAATTCCAGCTTTTCTGTCTTTAGGATCACTTATTCTTTCTTCTATCATTTCACGTCTGCTGTTGTATGCCTATAGTGTGTTTTTTATCTCACTTATTGTGAGTTTAATTCCCATGGGCTCTGTTACATTTCTGTTCAGTATTTCAAATTTTTCTTTGTGCTTACTCAATATCTTCTTGATGTCATTTATCTCTTTAGCCATATTTTCTTGCAACTCATTAATTTGATTTTGGAAATTTGTGTGCATCTTGCTAACTAGTTCTCTCAAATCCTGTGTCTTTTCTGAGGCTTTGATATATTATTTTTCTTGTGCTACATCTTCCATTTTCTTAGTACAGGTTGTAATTTTTTGTTGACATCTAGGCATCTGATTAGGATGTACTTTACACAGATGCTCAAATTTTTTCTCTTTTGTAGGAATTTAGTGGTAGGAGCTTGTGTGTTACCACTTCTCTTTGACACTTGGATCAATCTAGATTCTTAGAATTGTCCCTCCTAGAATTGCTCCAAACTGGGCTCTGGACCCAGTAATTGGCTGTAGACCCACTTCCTAGGGCCTTGGAGAGGGGAGCTATATTTTTTATAAATATGTCCACTCCTCTATGAGTCCTCAATAATCAGTCCCAGTTAGTAGAGAAGGAGCTTAAGAGGGTGGTGTATCTTTAGCCCCTTGCTGGCTCCCAGGACAAACAAAGGTGCAGCCCCACCCAACCTAGAATTGCTCCTGGAACAAAGCAGACCAAATTTGTGAGTCAAAAGCTGAGTCAGCCTTAGACTGTGTCCCTCTCTCTCCCCTTTTCTGGGGAGGTGCAACCTCAACAATCAGACTGGCTCAGAGAGAGGGAGATTAAGAGGGTCAGATTTCTCCAGTGTTGTGCTGGATCTCAGGGCAAATGATATTGTCATCCCACCTGGCTCGGAAGAAATGGTGGTACACAGCAGACCAAACTTGTGGGTCAGAAGCTGAATCAAGCTTAGGCTGTGCCCCTTTCCTTCCCTTTCCTGGGCTGGTGGATCTCTGGATCCCTTTTGGCAGTAGCCACAAGCACAGAGGCCCAAGAATTCTAAAATGTCTTTAGTGTAAGGTTTAAGAAACTACCACTTACTGTTTTCCTACATTTTCTTATTGGAGTTTTCTGGTTATTGATTTATATTTAAGGGCTTGAACCATTTTGAATTAATTTTTGTATAAGGTGTGAGATAGGGGTCTTCTTTCTCGCTTTAGGAAAAGTCAATCAGTTCTGCCAGAACAATTTGTTGAATAAACTGTTCTGGGCCAGCAGGGTAGGCTTAATAGCCTTGTCAAAAATCATGAGTGTAGATGTCAGGGTCAATTTTTGAGATCTCAATTCAGTTCCATTGGCAATCTGTTTGTCCTAATGCCAGTATCATGCTGTTTTTACAACAGTAGCTAAGTAATATGCTTTAAAGTTACAAAGTGAGAGCCCTACAACTTCAGTCATTCTGAACACATTTTTAGATATTTTGGGCCCCTTGCCCTTCCAAATAAATTTGACTATTGGTTTTTCAATTTCTGCCAAAAAAGGTTGTTGGGATTTTTAATGGGATTGAATTGAATCTGCAAATAATTTTGGGTAGAATTGACATTATAGGATATTTCGTTTTCCAATCCATGAACATGGAATATCCTCCATTTATATAAGTTTTCTTTGGTTTCTTTTAGCAATATTTCGTACTTTTCTTTATGCAAGTCCTTTATTTCTTTGGTTAGTTTTATTCCTAAACCTTTGATTGTTTTAGTCACTGTTATAAATGGAATAGTTTTTCAGATTTCTTCCTCAGATTTCACATCAGAGTTGTATTAGTCAGGTTTCTTTCAGGAAACAGAATCAACAGGAGATATCTGTCAATAATCTGAGATTATATAAGATTCTCTCACATGACCATGGGGATGCACAAGTCCATGTTCTGTAGGCAGGCTGCAAACCAGGGACTCCAATGAAAGTTCAATGAAAGGTCCTTGATGAGTTTCTGGGAGAAGCTGGCTGTCCAAAGAGAAACTGGGAAATTCTCTCTGAATGTTGAAATCACTTCCCTTTTTAAGACATTCAACTGATTGGATAAAAGAATCACCCATTGCTGATGCAATATCCCTGATTGATGCAGATGTAGTCAGCCATACACACAGTAAACTTACTGGTGATTGTAGTCCATAAATGCTTTTGTAGTACAATTAGCCCAGTGCTTGCTGGGCCTAACACCTGGACACAATTACCTGGCTGAGTTGACAAATTAGCCTAACCATCACAAGTAGTGTATACAAACATTATTGATTTTTGCATATTAACATTTTATCCCACCTGTTTGCTGAACAAGTCTAGTAATTATAGTAGCTTTGTTGTGGATTTTTCATGATTTTCTAGATATAGGATCATGTTATCAGTGAATAGTGAAAGTTTTACTGCTTCTTTCCTTTTTGGGTGCCTTTTATTTCTTTGTCTAGCCTAATTGCTCTAGCTAGATCTTCTAGCACAATATTGAATAATAATGATGACTGTGGGCATCCTGGTCTTTTTCATCATCTCAGCAGAAAAGCTTTCAGTCTTTCAACATTGATTACAATGCTAGCTGTAGGTTTTCCATATATGTACTTTACAATATTGAGAAAGCTTCCTTCTATTCCTATTTTGGACTGTTATTATCAAGAAATTGTGCTGTATTCTATCAAACGACTTTTCTGCATCAATCAAGAGAAACATGTGATCTTTATTATTCAATTTATCAATGTAGTTTATTATACTAATTGATTTTCTTGCATTATCCCACCCTTGCATACCTGGGATAAAACCCACTTGATTGTGGTATAAAATATTTTAATGTGCTTTGGATTATGTTTGCAAGTATTTTGTTGAGAATTTTTGCAGCTAAACTCATTAGAGATATTGGTCTTTAATTTTCTTTTCTTTTTTTTTTTTTGTAACAAAAGTATGTTCATTTGATTTTGGTATTAGGGTGATTTGCGCTTCATAGAATGTGTTTGGTAGCATTCTATTCTGTTCAATTTTTTGGAAGAACTTGAGCAAGATTAGTATTAGTTCATCTTTGAGTGATTGATGGAATTCACCTGTGAAGCCTCCAGGTCCTGGGCTTTTACTCTTTGGGAGGTTTTTGATGAATGTTTCAATTTCTTCATTTGTGATTGGTTTCTTGAGGTCTTCTATTTCTTCTAAAGTCAGTGTAGGTGGTGCATATGTTTCTAGGAATTTATCCATATCATCTAAACTTTCTAGATTTTTTGCATACAGTTGCCCATGGTATCTTCCTAAGATCTCATTTATTTCTATGGGGTCATTGTTAATATTCTTCTTCTTATTTCTGATTTTATTTATTTGTGTCTTCTCTGTTTTTTATCTCTGTCAATTTAGCTAAGGGTATGTTGGTTTTGTTGAACTTTTCAGAGAACCAACTTTTGATTTTCTTGATTCTTTCTATTTTTTTTCTCAATTTCATTTATTTCTGCTCTGATTTTTACTATTTCTTTCCTATGCATTGGTTTGGGATTAGGTTGCCTTTTTTTTCCCTAGTTTTTCCAGGTGTGCAGTTAGATCATCAATTTTAGCTCTTTCTTCTTTTATAATGTAAGCATTGATGGGTATAAATTTCCCTCTCAGCACTGCTTCTGTGGTGTCCCTGAGGGTTTTGCTATGCTGTGTTCTCATTTTCATTCATCTCAAGATATTTGCTGAATTCTCTTGAATTTCTTCTTTGACCCAGTGATTGTTTAACAGTGTGTTGTTTTATCTCCATATATTTATGAATTTTCCCTCTCCCTACCCATTATTGACTTCCAGCTTTAATCTGTTATGATCTGAGAAAGTGTTTGGATAATTTCAATCTTTTAAAATTTATTTAGATTTGTCTTGTAACCCAACATATGTTTGGAGAAGAATTCACGAGCACTTGAAAATGTATATTCTGCTCTCTGTTAGTTCTAGGTCATTTATCATATTATTCAAGCTCCCTATTTCTTTATTTAGCATCAGTTCAGTTGTTCTATCCAGTACTGAGAGTGGTGTATTGTAGTCTCCAATTATTATTGTAGAGACATCTATTTCTTCCTTCAGCTTTGGCAGTATGTGCCTCATGTATCTTGGGGCACTGAGGTTAGGTACATAAATATTTAGAATAGTTATCTCGTTGAATTGTCCCTTTTATTAATATATAAAGACCTTCTTCATCCTTTATAACAATTTTGCATTTAAAATCTATGTTGTCTGATATTAGTATCATTACTCCAGCTCTTTTTTGGTTACAGTTTGCATGAAATATCTTTTTCCAACCTTTAACTTTTAACCTGGTTGTGTCCTTACATCTGCGGTGAGTCATTTTTAGACAACATATAGATGGGTCATATTTTTTATCCATTTTATGAGTCTGTGTTTTTTGACTGGGGAGATCAAACCATTAACATTCGATGTTATAATTGTAAAGGCATTGCTTACTTTATCCATTTTGACCTTTGTCTTTCTTTTGTCATATCATTCTATTGTCTATTATTTTTACCCTTTCGTTTTTTTTTTACATTTTTTAAGGATTTATTTATTCATCTACTTAGTTATATACTTTTATCCATTTTTGACACCCCCCCCATTTTTGCTGTTTCTGTTTCCATTCGCTGGGCAACTCTCTGTGTCCATTTCCAGCTCTCTCTTCTCATCCTTCTCCTGTCTTCACTGGGATTCGATCCTCATAATCTCCGATGTGAGAGAGAGACATCCTACCACCTGTGCCAACTTAGTTCCTGGTTTTTCGGTGTATCTCATCTTGGCACTTCCTTGTGTCACTCTCCTGTTACATCATCATCTTGCTGCGTGGCTCTCAGGGCCTGGTGGTGCACCTGCAAATGGGGCCTGGTGGCTCACCTGCTTGCAGGGCCTGGTGGTGTACCTGCATATGGGGCCTGGTGGTGCACCTATGAATGCTCCTTTTCCATTTTCTTCTCCTTCTGGGACACCACTAATGTGTATGTTTTTGCATTGTGCATTGCTATTCAGATTCCTGAAACCCTGTTCCTTTTTTTCCATTCTCTTCTTTTGCTGTTCTCCTGTCTTTTCAAGTTCAGATGTTTGGTATTTGAAATCACTAGCTCTGTTTTTGAGCAATTCAAGTCTGCTCTTATGTGCTGTTAATGTGTTTTTAATCCCATCCATTTTTTCTTTCATTCCCATAAGGTATGTTACCTTTCTTTGCCAACTTTCAAATTGTTCTTTATGCTCACTCAGTGTCTTCTTAATATCCTTTATCTCATAGTCATATTTTCCTTCAACTCTTTAAATTGGTTTAGCAGAGTTGTGTGATTATCATTGGTTAATTTTTATAAATCTTAAATTTCTTCAGGGTATTTGGATTGTTCCTTTGGCTGGACCATCTCTTCCTGTTTCCTAGTATGGCTTGTAATTTTTTGCTGATGGCTAAGCATCTGATATGTTAAAGAATATACTCCATTGGGCAATTTCCCTCTCTTGCCTATTATTTTTTCACAACTCTTCTTTGAAATTTGGTTCAACTTATCTTAAGTCTTTTAAAATTGCCCAGTTTAAGTTATCAAAATTGTGTGAGGGACTTACTAATGGGGCACAGAATTTCTCCTAGGGGTGGGATAAAGAGACCTCTACATGGGTTCTGTCCATGTAATTTACAGACTGGCGAGCAGACAGCACTCATTTGTCCACCTTTCCACAGAGATGTATCTCTCTTGGTTTTCCTTTGTTTTTGTCTGTCCAGACCAAGATTCAAAGCAGGCTCCTCTGGCTGAATTCACTGAAGAAAAGCATTGTAGCAGTTTGATATTGTTTATGAATTCCAAAAATAGATATTAGATTATGTTTGTAAACTGGTCTTTTCCTCTGGGCATATTAGATTATATTGCATTCAGATGTTTCACTTTTGATTGATTAAATAATGATTAAGGCTTTGATTGGGCCATGTCAGTAAGATGTTGAGTCCCCACCTCAAATATCAAAATGCTACAATGCTTTTGTATTTTATTTTTATACTTTCTATGTATATTTATATTGTTTTATACCATGTACAACTACCTATAAGAAAGCTTTTTCTTTACTTACAATTTATATCTAGTTCCCACCCCACTAGAACATAATATTCTTGAAGAGAAATTCCATGTTTTTCTTCTACTCAATGTACAACACTCAGAGCAGTGTTGGGAATTCAGTGAATATTTTCTGAAAAATAAATAATTAGAATAAATATGTTCTTGATAATTATTCTACTTTAGGGAATTCATGTGAATTCATTCTATAGTAATAAAAACAACAAGCATTTCCTTTTCCATATAATCTATTTTGGAGAAACTTATATTATTGGATTCTCTTTTAAAATAATGAATTATTGTGCAAACCTAGAATTTCTTCTTGTTTGAAAATATGGAGGGTTCTAGAGTCTTTCTTTGAACTTGGGCATCAACAATCAGAGGTTCTTACTATATTTGGGCACAGGGCAATGAGTTTGCCTTTAATGATGAAAAATTGTCCATATTCTGTCTTCATGGTACTTTTTCTTTGGCTGGCCCTCAATATTTACCTTATTTTCCTTTAGTCATTGAGTAATTTTAAGCTGTTATATACCTCAGGAAAACATGTTCTTAAATCTAATCCATACCTGTGCATGTGAAACCATTGTGCTTAGGACATTTTGATGAGATTACTTTAAGTTGTGTCCCACCTCAATCAGGATGGGTCTTAATGCTATTACTGGAGTCCTTTATAAGAGAAAATTCCAACAGGGAGAGAGGAAGCTTCTTCAAAGATGAAGCCATTAAAATAGCTGAATACAATTAATATGAAAACAAGGGTGCCTGTTTTAGCTTCCTATCTTTCCTTTCTGCTAAAACCAATACCATATAATGAGTTGGTTTAAAAACAGGAACTTATTTGATCACTGTTTCTGAGTCTAGAAGGCTTGCTTTCTCCAGGGGATATTATCTTTTGGCTGACTACCAATCTTTGAAATTTCCTCACCTTTCCATCACCAGGCAATACAGATAGCAGTGTCTTCTTTCTTTCTGGGTTCCATTGACTTCCAGCTACTTGCTTCTCCCTTGGCTTCTCTTTCTTTGTCCAAATTCCTTTGCTTCTAAAGACTCAAGCCTTATTGGATTTAGGCCCATCCCTTTAAGTTTGGGCACATTTTAACTAAAAACACCTTAAAAGATCCTATTTACAAATTGATTCACACTCACAAGTCAAAGATATGGGACATTAAAATGCTTTTTGTGGTGTACATGATTCAATCCCCAAAACTGCTTCTCTGTCAATACCCTAGAAAACCATGATCTGCTTTCTTGAATGTTGGATTAATTTTCAGTACCTAAAATTTTGGTAAATGGAATTGTATATTTTGAACTATTGAATGGTGCAGATTTGGATTTTTTCACTCAAATTACATATTCTGAGGTTCATTCATATCATGCATGTATCAATACTTCTTTCCTTTTTGTGCTGAAGAAATTTCAATGTTTGAAAATTTCACAATGTTTTTATGCATTCACTAATAATGGATATTTTGCTATATCTAATTTTTGGTTATTATTATTAAAGCTCCATTAATCATTCTTGTACAAATCTTTATATGAGCAAATACTTTCATCATGTTGAGCAAATACACATGGTGGAATGGCTGGTCATATGGGAAAGTGTATATTTAATATTTTTAAGAAATTTCCAAATTTTTCAAAGAATGTTTGTGCATTTTGCATCTCCTCTAGAAATGTGTGAGTCCTGTGGTGCCACATACTTGCTAACAATGTGGTCAGTCTGCAATTTTACCATTCAAGTGAGTATGTGATAGTACAAATGTGGTTTTATTTTGTGTTAACCTAATGATTAATGATGTATAGCATCTTGTCATGTACTTATTTTTTTAAAAAGATTTTGTTTATTTATTCATTTATCCCCCCGCTGCTGCTTGTGCTCGCTGGGCCAGCCAACCACGCCGTGCGGGTGGACCTGCCCTCACCAGGAGGCCCTGGAAACCGAACCCTGGCCTCCCATATGGTAAACGGGAGCCCCACTGATTGAGCCACAGCCGCTTCCCTTGTCATGTACTTATTTTCAAGGTTTGTATATTACTTGATAAGATATTTTTTCAAAACATTTGTTTACTTTTTATTGGGCTGTTCATTTTTTTAAATGTAATTTTTCTTATATATTCTGAGGAGTAGTTCTTTAATACCTATATGAGTTTCAGATATTTTCTCCCTGAGTCTAACTTGTTTGTTCATTCTTATAGCCTTCTAATTTTTACAGCACAAATTTTCATTTTGATAAAGTCCCATTTATCATTTATGGTATTGTTTAAGGATCACATGTTCATAATCTATGTAACAATTCTTTAAACCTCAAAGTTATGGAGATTTCCCCCTGTGTTTCATTCCATATATCTCATTTTTTATATTTAGTTTATAAATCAATTTTTGTATAAAGTATGAGATATAGATTGAGGTTCATGTTCTGTGCATAAAGGGTACCTGTGTGATATGAGTCTTCATAAGGTAGGTTAAGGTATTCATTTAATAAACTTCAGTATGGTGGACTTTAAATTTCTAGGAAATCATTTACTAATGGATAGAATTTCTTAAATTAAATATTTATGACTAAATATATTTCTTAAATAGCTTGTACTTGCACTAATATGCTGAACAAACCGATTGATAAAATTCATAATACATTACTTGACCTATTTTTGCATACATCAGCCTTTTTATTACAGGCTGAGAAATGAATTCTAGAAAGGACTATTAGCAAAAAGATAATTAATCTTAGTTTTGTTTGTAAGCCTTCTCCCTTGGCTTCTCTCTTTGTCCAAATTCCTTTGCTTCTAATGATGATGGGGTAGGACTTTCCCCAACCCCTCTTCAAGATTCCAAAAGATACCCATACCACACAGAAATTCTCGTCATATACACAGTCACATACACATACACAAGCACAAAAGTGTGTGCACAACACCATCTTACTTTACTAAAAAAAAAAAAAAAAAAAATTATCCTTGGAAAAATGGCATATTGAACCAAGTCAAAGATAACTATTAATAAATTAAGCACAGCTCATTGTCTTTGGAAGAAAAGAAGGATTTTCCTTATATTGCAAAAAGTTCCATCGTTCCAAGAGAAAAATATGTCATTAGATTGGCCCAAAGATTTGAAACATCAAAAAAAAGATGTTCCTGGAGTCAATGACAAACATTACTGCCTCTATGCTATTAATATTTCCTAGTGATTGTCCTGGTCTTAGGATGGAAGTAAGTTAAGGAGGGAAACTCAAGGACAACATTGTAATATCCATTTGAGAAAAGGAAAATTTCTTAACAGGTAGAAGTCTCTAGAGAAATAGGAAACAAAAAACAGAGCCAAACAAAAAACAGAGCTGAGAATTGTATATGTGGTTTATAAGATATGGGATAAATGCATATTAGAAGATTAATAATATCTTATTACAAAAAAATAAATGACTTAAAGGATATTAATAGGGGATTTATAACCTGCTGGAATTCATTTCTCCCTGAGAGGCACTTGGGAATATTTGCTAAAGTTTCTTTCAGATGTCACTTATCTTATTATTCATGTATGATTGTGAATGACATAAGGAGATGGCCCACATATGTGAGAAGGTTATATGCAGTCAAATAAAAAGAAGATATAATAGTTTATTCAATACAGTAAGATTTTATTTAGATCTTAGATTGTCCTAGGCTAATTTCTAGAAAAAAGTGAGACATAAATAAACAAACAAAAAAATAAATAAGGCATAGCAGATTATATTCTGGCTCAGCCAAATTAGGAAAACACACTTCATAAAAAAATAAATGCCCATTGTATGAAATAAAGTAAGATTACATTTGATTAGCAATACAAACACAAGGAACAAAGGAAGTACAGTCATACCTAGTTTTATTGTGCTTAAATTTAATGGGCTTTCTAGATATTGTTATATTTATAAATCAAAGGTTTGAGACAACCCTGCATCAAGCAAGTCTGTCAGTGCAATTTTTTCAACAGAATGTGCCTACTTCTGTCTCTGTGCTACATTTTTGCTATTCCTTGAAATATTTCAAATTTTCATTTTTATTACATCTGTTATAGTGATCTGTGATCAGTGATCTTTGGTATTACTCTTTTAATTGTCTTGGAGCACCACAAACTGCACCCATACAAGATGGTAAATTTATTTGATTATAGTTGTTTGTGTGCTAACTACTCCACTGCCTTTCTCATCTCCAACCCTCTCTTCAGGTGACTCTGTTCCTTGAGATACAACAATATTGAAATTAGGCCCATTAAATCCTAAAATGGCTTGTAAGTGTTCAAATGAAAGGAAAAGTTTCCTGTTTCTCAATTTAAATCCACACCTAGAAATGATTAAGTTTAGTGAAGAAGGCAAGTCAATGCCAAGATAGGCTGAAAGCTCTACTCTACTGAACAAAGGAAAGATAAGAATGCCAAACAGCCTTATTTCTGATTTGAAGACAGTTTTCATGGCTTGGATAGAAGGTCAAAGCAGTCACATTTGAGAGAGGTGAGGAAGCTTTAGGAAAAAAGTTTGAAGCCAGCACAGGTTGATTCATGAGGTTAATGAAATAATCCATCTTTATAACATAAAAGTGTAAGGTGAAATTGTAAGTGCTGATGGCAGAAGCCACACCAATTTAACTAGCAGATCAATCTAAGATAATTGATAAATGTGGTTATATTAAACAACAGATTTTCAATGTTGATGAAACAGCCTTATTTTGAGCTGGGTAAAGGTATACTTTAATAAAATTTAGTATGATGTATGTTAAATCTTTTAAGCTAAAACATTTTCATTACCAAAATAGAGTTGTTTGGATTCCAAATGATTTTCCCCAGACTTTTTATATGAAGACACACACACATGCTCTCCATACATACATATACATACTAACCATAAAACTCATTCCTGTCACATTTTACATTTCTTTAGTATGTCTAAGTAGTCCTTCAGATGGTCCTTTTACTTTTTTTGAGTGTGCTATGAAAGCAGCAAATATATATGGAAAATTTCTTGCTCTTCAATGCATTTTCCATCTAAAAGATTCTTGTAAGGAAGGATTCATTGGAACACCTTGAAGTAAAAGGCACAGGAATGACCCTGAGGTAAAACTTCCAAAGGTGCTGTAGAGCAGCAAATGCATGCATAAATATGCAGAAATAAAGACCATACTCATATAATGGATATACAGACTTTTAAGGCTTTTTACTCATTTATCTCTTCAGGGTCATGATAGCAGTGTTTCAGGAACATTTATGTAATAGCACTGATATTTTATGGAAAATTATTTTTCCATCACATTTATATCCTAGAAGAACTTGTAGCAGTTGGGTATTATTTAGGAATTTCAAAAAAGATATTTGATTACATTTTTAAACTGGTCTGTTCCTCTGAGTACAATACTCTTTGAATGTATTAGATTCAGTTAAGATGGCTTTGATTAAATTTTGTTAAGATTGGGGCTTTTATTAGACAACATCATTAAGGCTACTCAGTTTGAGTCCCTACCCCCTTGGTGAGCTATATAAAGATGTTCAATCAAGAACACAGAAGTAGATACACAGAACATTATACACACAGAGGAATAGAGAGAGCACCACAGACATGGAATAGAAATGAATTTTGATCTTGCTGCCCGGGGAGGAGAGATGAGCCTGATAGTCTACATCTGACATTGTGAAGAGAACAGAGCCAGTGAGACTGGAAAGAAATGAGCCCTCCAACCTAAAACTGAGACTGGAAGAAACTGGGTCCATGGAGACTTAGGAGGAAGAGGAAGACTGAACACTCACAGACATCACCTGCAATCATGCTTCAAAATCTACTGACACATGGCAACAGATTTTGGTGAGGAAGTAACTTTGAGTTAGACTCTTTAGAACCTTGTAATTATAAGTTTTTACTCCAAGTAAATACCCTTTATAAAATCCAGGAGATTTCTGGTGCTTTGCATCAGCTTCCTTTTTGGATGATAAATACAAAACTCTTCAAAGACTATTTGCTGAATCATATCATGGTAAAATTCTTAATAAATGATGACTATTTCTTTGTCATCCAATTTGATCAATGTGTGATAAGAGTATCAGAAAAACATCAGTGTTCCTAATCTATATAAAATTGTGGACTTTATTACAGAGATAAGGGAGAAGTTTCTCATTTGAAAAATCAAAGCCATGTACATTATTTTCCGTACAAGATATCATTTTGTGTTACTTAGCTAATATAAGGTAGTGGCTATCATTAAAAAATATGAAAATGCATAATCATTTTTTTCTGTTGTTTATTTATTTTGCTTCAGCTTTTTTTCCTGCAATGGGGATAGGAAGAGTGTCAGCATAAATGAAAGGGACTATAATTGAATTAATTTTAGTCCTTAATTTAGGGCAAATAATTCACATGGTCCACACAAAATCTTTCTTATGTTTTTATTTAATTTTATAATATTATTTCCTGTCAAATAACCCATTTCCACTCCCCTTTGCACCACCAGGGAACCCTCTGTATTCTACTTAAGATGTCAGACTTGTACTCTTACTAGTCCCAAGGTAGTGCACATTCCTTGCCCTTTTTATCTTTACATCTTTTGGAAAAAATCTGTTATAATCTTTTACAATTTGACTCTGCCCTCTCTTGTTGTAAAACCTTGACTGATAGAAAACCTTAATTATATTATTTCAATATGTAAGTATTAATATTGGATAAAGCTACATGAAGAAACAGATAAATTCACAGTAGATTCCTATATAAGTTTTTGATAAAGCAGGCAATAACACAGTATGAAAAAAAATGAAAGAACATCAAAATGAAAAAGCATATATTGGCATATTTAGACATATATAAAATTATGCATGTAATAATTAAAGAAAACATATTCCTGCACATAGAGACAGAATATTTTAAAAGGTCTTTATTAGGGAATTTAATATGCCTCAATAATTTAAAGCACAGAAAGTATCCAGATCTCTGACTACAGTGGATTTAAGGCAAAAGATTTAAATATGGTTAAATATATAAATATTTGGAAATTAAAATTATATACTGCTATAGATCTAATTTTAAGAAAAAATCATAAGAGAAAATTTTGTAATAGCTATATTAAAGAAAATGAATCCATTTCCATTGTGGCATGAAAAGTGCTTGGAAGTAATCACTCCCATCCTCACAACAAGAAAAAAGCTGTCAACTGAAAATCAACATCCTTCAGAGAATAGATGTCATAGAGCATATGACTTCCCCCAAAACTGAAGAGATAAACATGTAATTGGAGCAGAAATCAGGGCTGAAATAAAACTTAGGTAGGAAAACCAAAGGGTCATTGACTAATTACTGGGGAGTAACTTGAGAGAGAAAAATTTCATGAAGGCTTAGTCTTAGGGGCATCCTCCCCACACACACTTATTTTCTTTTTTTACTTCCATGAGCTCCATCAGTTTGCCACCATGAATTTCAGAAAAAAAGTTCATTTGCTTCCAAAGCAGTATAGGAGAGAATTAACCATTTTGAAATATCCCAAAGCCATCTAGTCTCCTTAACAAACGCCTCCCTTCAAGGGATACTATTTTAACCAGGCCGACTCCATGGGGGGTTTTCCAGAACCTAACTAGCTTGGGGGAAGGGAAATCACTAAACACAGCCTCCTCTAACCTTCACCATGGGCATTAGAAATACACACACTTTGTGTAGCAGATGTGGCTCAAGCAGTTGGGTACCTGCCTACTACATGGAGGTCCCAGGTTCAGTTTCTGGTACCTCATAAAGAAGAAAATCAAGACAGCAAGCCGACACAACAGGCTGGCACAATGAGCTGATACAACACCTTGATGCAATGAGATGATGCAACAAGTAAACACAATGAAAAAACAGAGTGACAAACGCAATGAGAGTCACAGTAAGCAGGGAGCAGAGGAGGTTCAATTGATTAGGCACTGCCCTCCCACATGTGAGTTCCTGGATTCAGTTCCCAGTGTCTCCTCAAAAGATGAGCACACAATGAACAGATATAGAGAGCAGATAGTGAGTGCACATAATGGGGAGATAAATAAAATAATTTTTAAAAAAATACACACAAAACTACAGCTCCTTTGAGACTTCCTGTCTCACCTAAGGGGTACAAAATAATGTATGAGATTTCTGTTCCTCCATATCTTTGTCAAGACTTGCTATGTTCAATCTTCAATTTTAGCCATTCTAAAGAGTCTGTACCAGTATCATTTAAGTTTAATTTGCATATGTTTAAAGAATATAGATGTCTAGCAGCTTTGTACATACTCATTTGCAGTGTGTATATATTCTTCCTTTATGAATGATGTGTTCAAGACGTTTACTTTCATTTCATTGTTGATTTTTCTCATTGTTTTGAGATAATCTGTATATTCTGAACAGTAGTTCTTTAATGCTATATACTTTTCAAATACCATCTCCTAGTGTTAACTTTTCTTTTCATGTTATTAATATTCTCATTCTTATTGTAAAACTTTACATTTTGTTGGGGTCAAATTTATTAAGTCTTTTAAGGATCATGATTTTGTATCACAACTCTTTGCCTAATCCTAGGCATTGAAGATTTTCTCCTGTTTCATTCTAAGCTTTTAATAGTTTTATATTTTGTGAAGATATCTTTGGCCCAATTTGAATTATTTTTAGAATAAGGTGTGAAGAATAGTTTGCAGTTCATTTTCAATATATATACAGAAATCCAATTGTTCCAAAAGAATTCACTGGAAACATTATCCTTTCACCACAGAATTATGTGCACTCCTGAGCTGAGAATAATTTGAATCAGATGTGTGGGTCTACATTTGAACTGTATAGTCTCTTCCATTAATCATTCTAACCATCTTTGTAAAATACCACACTGCCTTGATTACTGGAGCTTTATAATATGTGGTGATATCAAGTAGTGTTTCTAAAAACAAGTTCTTTATGCAGTTGTTTTGGCAGTTCTAGATGCTCTGCATTGGCACACAAAGTTTAGAGTTAGATTTTATACCAAAAAAGCATGTTTAAAATTTTTGAAGTATTTTATTGAATAATGATTAATATAGGAGGAACAAAAATAGATATCTTAAAAATGTTGAGTTTTTTCAATTATGTACATGAAATGTCACTTGATTTATGAGGTATTCTCTAATTTTTCCCATTGAAGTTCTGCACTTTTCATTGTAGATGCTTTGTACATATTTTGTCACATTTCGTTGTGCTAAATATTTCATCAATTAAGAATTTTGATGGTATTAAAATGTCATTTTTAAAATGCTATGTCAGATTTTTGTCAGAAGTAAAATCTTTATATTCAATTTTTGTATATTGATCTTATACCCCTCAAACTTCCTAATATAATTTAGTTTTTTAAAAGGTGTCATCCAGATTGTCAAGGAATATGTAAATTGTCTGTTTTTATAGGTGACCTCGTTATACATGTATAAAATACTAACAAAAGTAAATAAATGCTATTTTATTTGATACACAATAGAGAAATTCCTGCATGAGAAAGAGTTCAGATATTCTGTTTAGCTCTTTTTTCTGGAAGTATTTATTTAGAATTGGTATTATTTCTTCTTTAATGTTGATAAGAATGCACCAGTGAGCTATATGGAAGGGGTTATTTCTTGTGGAAAGATTTGAAAGTACAAATAAAGTTTCTTAAGACATGAAGGGCTTTTGAGATTGCATATATTTTTGTATGTATATAATACACACATATAAAGAATGTGTACATTATTTCAAAGTTGAATTTATTGGGCTAAACATGTTCATAATATTCTCTTTTTATCTTTTTAAAATCTGTAGAGAGGACTGTGGGAAGATAGCATCAGATTAGGTAGATAATACTCAGATATCTCACAAAACAAAGAACCAAAACTTGCCCAAAGGATCTGCTTTAGGGGTCAGCAAAACAGGATAGTTCTTCACAAATCCCAGGAGAGTGAGGGACAGAGAAACAAAGAAGCCAAAACAACAAACTGTGAGTTAGTAAACCTCCAAGATGATAGGAATGGCTCCTTTCCCACACACCTGAGATATACAGCAGGGGTAAAACTGATGGTTTATCTATGCTGATTGAGAGGGGAGCAGATGTCTTCCTCCCTGTCAGCTGTTACAGGAAAGAAGGAGTGGGAGTTGGCAGACTTTTCTTTTAATATTCTCTTTTTATCTTTTTAATGCAGTTTTGGCCAGCAGAGGCCACTTGAAATCTTGGCTCAGGCCAGGTAAAAGCAATGGAAAACCCAGAGAGATACACTTCTGTGGAAAGGGATGTCATTAAGCACCATCTGCTGGCCAGTATGGAAATTACATGGACAAAAACTGCTTTTAGATCTCTCTTTAGCTCACTTCTGGGAGAAAGTCTGTACCACAGTAGTGATTCCCTGGCATGACTTTGATAACTTAAGCTGTTCAGTTTTAAAGAGAGGATAAGTTGAACCAAATATCAGAGAAGAGCTGTGAAAAAATAACAATAGGCAAGATAGAGAAATTGGCCACCAGAGCAAATACACCAAAATATCAGATGCCTAGACATCAGCAACAAATTACAAGCCATACTAGGAAACAGGAAGAGATGACCCAGCAAAAGGAACAAACCAAATATGTCAATGAGGTTCAGGATTTAAGACAATTAATCAATGATAATCACGCAACCCTCCTAAGTCAATTTAAAGAATTGAAAGAAAATATGACTAAAGAGATAAAGAAGGTTAAGAAGATATTGGGTAAACATAAAGAACAATTAGAAAGTCTGCATTTAAAATTAACAGACCTTATGGGAATGAAAGACATAATGGATGAAATTAATAATAAACTAGACATATTTTTCTTCCTATTCCATTTCCTTGCTGTTGTCTATGTTCCCTTGAAGGAAAAAAAAATTAGGGCAAGAGAAAGTGAAAGAGGTAAGAAAAGTAAAAGGATAGTAGTAATAATAATAGTAATTATTAGAAGAGGACCTATATAGGAACTTGGAAAATGAATATGTTAACTCATGTAAACAGTGTAGAGTAATAGAAATAAAAAAAGTGGAGTACCAACAATGAAATGGGAAACCAAATAGAGAAAAAAATTATAGAATGAATTAAAAGACCAGAATGATGAGGAGAGAGGGAAGGAGAAAAAAGAAATAAAAATGTTAATAAAAGAAAGAAAACAGGATAGATGAGATAGAAATTAACACCAGAAAAACTGATGACTAAACAAAGTGAGGTGGAATATAAGAAGAACAAAAGAAAATGGAAGATAGAAAGATGAAGGAAGGAAAAGAGGTAGCATTGGTAGACAAAATTGGTATACACAGAAAAGGGGAAATCAAGGAAGAGGAAGCACAGCAACCAAAAATCAAGCCAGCAGTACCCTGAGGAATTTATCTCTTTGTCCATCTCCCTACAGATCAATGCCCTGAAGCCTCCTACACTATGGGTTCCAAAAACAGTTTACTGGGCAGGATCAAGCCCCCATTCAGCCCTTTTTTTGAGTGAGAACTGTCTATGTTCTTTGGAAGAAAAAAATTAGGACCAGAGAAAAGGAAAGAGATAGGAAGATAAAAAGAATAATAGTAACGATAATAGTAAAAGATAAGAAAGCAACCATACAAGACCTAGGAGACTGAGGAATTAACACGAATAAGAAACAGAGAGGAATAAGATTAGGAAAGTGGAATAGAAACAATGAAACAAGAAACAGAATAGAGAAAAAAGTATATAGAATGAATTAAAAGGCTGGAATTGCAACAAGCAGGGAAAAGAAAAGAGAAAGGAATGAAAGAAAAAAGTGAAAAAAAGAAAGTAAACAGTAAAAAGGAGAGAGGGAGAAATACAAACAAGATAAATTGGAGACCAATAAAAGAGATGGAATGAAATAAGAACAACAGAAAACAAAAGACATAAAGATGTCTTTTACTGATCTATTTCTTTTTAGTAACCAAAAGAAATAGATCAGTAACCAAAAGAAAAAAAGAAAGAAAAGAAACAAAGGAAGGGGATACAAACAAGCAAGAAACAGGACAGCAATGACTCATTTCTTAAAAAAAAAAAAAAAAAAAAAAAAAAAAAACAGAAGAAAATAAACACGGAAAACCAACCTTCTCTTTTAGACCCCAAGGATCTTCTCAGGCTTCTGGTGTTCCTCAGTCACTCATCCTGCAGCCTGCCCTCTGCAGATTTTGAACTGAGTTTTAGTGAGCAAAATAAGGGAAATAAAAGAAAAAGAACATTTTTTTTTTAAAGAAAGAGATCCAAGAAAAACTAATAGAAAGAAAATTTCTATATGTTCCCTGTCATAAAGTTTCAGCTGGATGCCTGATAACCTGGTCAACCATTTCTCACTGAAGAGCCAGGACTCAAACTAGGAACTTCATATATGCTAGGTAGTAATTCTTCCACTGAGCTATTCTACCTCCTTCAGTGAATTAGCCTTTCAGCAGGCTATCTGCTCCTTTTCCCTCTAGCAGGTTAGATCCCATCCAGTCAGCTGGAGTGGTGCTGATCACCCCCTGACTCTTCCTACTTGCTAATGTAATTCCTTTCTTTACCTAGGTGATTGGGCATGACCGCCTGCCTGAAGCAATCTCCCTTTCCTCTCCCTGTTGAGCCAGGGACCCTTCTGATATTCAAGGGGTACCCAGCTAGCTAAACTCACCACAAAGAAATCATTTTTCATCCTCCCAGACTACTCTTCAATGCACGGAATCTGCAGTCACACTTTTGTTTGGAGTAGAGGGTTAGGGTCTTCACCTAGTCTGTCCAACCTAAGGACTGGGTAAGAGTGTTCTTTCTAGCTACTGAAATATTAAGCAACCTAATATTCCTGGCTTCCTTATCTCTCCTGTACCTGTCAAGATGACTCTGAGCACCTTCTCGTGGAGGTAGACATCTGCTCTACTCTCACTTAGATACAATTCACTAGGAGTTTTACCCTTGCTTAATATCATATAAAAATAGCAATTAAATAAAACATTAGAGTAAAGAGAGAAGCTAATAAACTGAATAAACCCATTGAGATAAAAATATGACCAGACAGCAACAAAAAATTAAAAACCATACTAAGAAACAGGAATATATGGTCCTGTCCAATGAAAAACTAAAAACAAGAAAGAGATGCAGAATATTGAACAACTAAACAAAGCTGTCAAAACAAACATAATGGACCAGCTTAATGAAGTGAAGGAAAAGATTAAGGATATTAAGAAGACAATGGAAGAACATAATGAAGAAATTGTAAACATACATAAAAAATAACAGGTATGATTATAATGAATGGCACAAGACAAGAAATCAAAAGGACTGTAAGCACATAGCAGCAGATTCAAACAGCCAGAGGAAATAATTAATGATGTGGAAGACAGTACATCTGAAATCCATCAGAAAGCAAAATAGATAAAAAGTTAGAAAAAAATCTAGCAGGAAATTAGGGATTTGAATGACAACACCAAACACACAAACATATGCATTACAGGCATTCCAGAGGAAGAAGATAAGGGAAAGGGAACAGAAGGTGTGTTGGAGGAAATAAAGGCTGAAAACTTCCCAACCTTATTGGGGGAGACGGATGTACAAGTCCAGGAAGCACAGCACACTCCAAACAGTATAAATCCCAACAGGCCTTCAACAAGAAATATACTTGTCAAACTGTCCAATGCTCAAGACAAAGATAAAATACTGAAAGCAGCAAGGGAAAAGATAAGCATCACATACAGGGGCTCAATAAGTTGAAGTGCTGATTTCTAATCTGAAATCACCGAGGCAAAAAAACAGAGATGTTACATAGTTAAGGTACTAAAAGAAAAAAATTTTCAGCCAAGAATTTTGTATGCAGCAAAGCTGGCATACAAAAACAGTGGAGAGTTCAAAATATTCACAGATAAACAGAAATTAAGAGAGTATGCCAATAAGAAACCTGACCTTCAAGAAATACTAAAGGGAATTTTGCAGGTTGAAAGGAAAAACCAGGAGAGAGAGAGTTGGATGAGAGTGTAAGAACAACTAAAATGACAAGAAAAAGAAATAAAAACAACATATGACATACATAAACCCAAAGAAAATATGGCAAATGTAAGTAATCCTTTGAGAGTAATAACAAGGACTGTTAATGGATTAAACTTATCAGTCAAGAGACACAGATTGGCAGAATGGATAAGGAATAATGACCCATCTATATATTGCTTACAAGAAACCCAACTTAGACCCAGGGATTCAGGGAGCCTGAAAGTGAATGCCTGGAAGACAATTTTACAAGCAAACAATAACCAAAAAAAGGCAGGAGTAGCTATACTAATATCAGACAATATAGACTTCAAATGCAAAATTATTTTAAGAGGCAAAGATGGACACTATATATTGGTAAAAGTTGTAATCCTTTAAGAAGAAAGAACAATCATAAACATTTATGCACCTAACCGGGGCACCTCAAAATACATGAGGCAAACATGGGAAAAACTAAGTGGAGAAACAGATGCCAATACAATTATAGTGGGGGAGTTTAATACATCATTATCACAATTAAACAGAACATGTCAACAGAGGAATAAGAAAGAAACAAAGACTTTGAATAACACATTAGAGAATCTGTATCTAATAGAGATATACATAACACTACACCCAAATAAAGCAGGATACACATTCTTCTTGAGTGCACATGGATCAAACTACAACATAGACCACAAGCTGGGCCACAGAAAAGTTCTCAATGAATTCAGAAAGATTGAGATTATACAACAAAATTTCTCTGACCACAATGGAATGAAGATGGAAATCAGTAAAGACAAGAGAACCAGATTAGGCACAAAGATATGGAAGTTAAACAACGCATTGTTAGACAAACAGTGGGTCAAGTAGGAAATCTCAAAAGAAATCAGTAACTACCATGAAATAAATGAAAATGACAACAAAACATATCAAAAGCTATGGAATGCAGCAAAAGCTGTACTAAGAGGAAGATTCATAGCCATAAATGCATATGTCAAAAAAGAAGAAAGAGCTAAAATTGAAGATTGTAAACCTGGAGGAATTAGAAAAAGAACAACAAAAGAGCTAAAATTGAAGACTGTAAACCTGGAGGAATTAGAAAAAGAACAACAAAATAATCCCAAAGGAAGTAAAAAGAAGAAAATAACAAAGATTAGAGCAGAGATAAGTGAAATAGCAAAATGAAAGCACTAGGAAAAAAAGAAAGCTGGTTCTTCCAGAAGATCAATAAAATTGACAATCCTTATCTAGACTAACAAAGAAAAAAATGAGAGAAGATGCAAATACACAAAATAAGAAATGAGGAATGTGAGAACACCACTAACCCCACAGAAATAAAGAGTATCATAAAAAGATACCAAATACCAAAGCCAAACAAAGATGCCACAAGGAAGGGAAATTATAGACCAATCTCTCTAATGAACCTAGATGCTAAAATCCTCAACAAAATACTTGCTTATCATATTCATCATGCATCAAAAAAATTATACAAAATGGGTTTCATCCTGGGTATGCAAGAATGGTGCAACATAAGAAAAGCAATCAAGGTAATACATAACATAAACAGATCAAAAGAGAAAAATCACATGATCATCTATATAGATGCAGAAAAAGTATTCGACAAAATACAGCACCCTTTCCTGATTAAAACAAAACAAAACAAAACAAAAAAAACAGTGTAAGATAGGAATAGAAGGAAACTTTCTGACTGTGGTAAAGGGTATATATGAAAAATCCACTACTAACATTATATATAATGGTGAAATCCTAAAAGGTTTCCCTCTGAGATTGAGAACAAGACAAGGACTCCCACTATCACCACTCCTTTTTTACATTGTCTTAGAAGAACTTGCTCAAGCACTGAGGCTAGAAAAACATATAAAAGACATTCAATTTGGAAAAGAAGAAGTAAAACTTTCACTATTTGAGGACGACATGATCCTATACATAGAGAGCCTTGAGAAATTTACAACAAAGTTTCTAGAATTTATAAATCTGTTCAGTAAAGTCGCAGGTTAAAATGTCAATGTTCAAAAATCAAAGGCATTTCTGTACACCAATAATGAGCAATCAGAGGAGGAAATCAAGAAAAAATACCATTGACAACAGTAAATAAAGGAATCAAATATCTAGGAATAAATTTAAGTAAAGGTGTAAATGTCTTATACAAAGAAAACTACACAACACTGTTAAAGGAAATCAAAGAAAATGTAAATTAATGGACGAATATTCCCTGTTCATGGATAGGAATACTAAAGATCATTTTGATGTCTATTCTACCCAAACTAATCTACAGATTTAATGCAATCTCAGTAAAAATCACCATGGCATTTTTTACTGAATTGGAAAAAGTAACTACTAAATTTATTTGGAAGGGTAAGCGGCCCCAAATAGCCAAAGACATTTTGAATAAGAAAAATGAAATTGGAGGAATCACATTACCTGACTTTAGAACATACTAAAAAGCTACAGTGGTCAAAACTGCATGGTATTGGCACAAGGATAAAAATACCAAACAATGGAACCAATTGAGAGTTCTTATATAGATCCTTGCAACCACAGTTACCTGATTTTCAACAAGGTCACCAAGCCCACTCAACTGGGAGGGAATGGCTTCTTCAACAAATGGTGCTTGGAGAACTGGATATCCATGTCCAAAAGAATGACAGAAGAATGCCGTCTCACACCTTATACAAAAATCAACTCAAGATAGATCAAAGATCTCAATATAAGAGCCCTGACCATAAAGACCCTGGAAGTTAATGTAGGGAAGCACCTACAGGACCTTGTAATAGAAAACGGTTTCATGAACTTCACACCCAAAGCACGAGCAGCAAAAGAAAAAATAGAGAAATAGGATCTACTCAAAATTCAACATTTTTGCACCTCTAAGGAGGTTATCAAGAATGTAAAAAGGTAGCGTACCCAGTGGGAGAAAATATTTGGCAACCATATATCTGATAAGAGCCTAATGTACAGCATATCTAAAGAAATCCTACACTTCAAAAATAAAAAGGCAAACAATCCATTTAAAAAATGGGAGAGTGACTTGAAAAGACTCTTCTCCAATGATAAATGCAAATGCTCAACATCACTAGCTATAAGGGAAATGCAAATCAAAACTACAATGAGATACAATCTTACACCCAGAAGACTGTTGGCTATGAAATAAACAGAGGACTATAAGTTTTGGAGAGGATGTGGAGGAATGGGAACCCTCATCCACTGCTATTGAGAATGTAGAATGGTCCAGCCATTGTGGAAGACAGTTTGGCAGTTCCTCCAAAAACTAATTCTAGAACCTCCATATGACCCAGCAATCCCACTGTTGGGCATATACCCAGAAGAATTGAAAGTGAAGACATGAACATATATATGCACACCAAAATTCATAGTGGCATTATTCACTATTGCCAAAAGCTGGAATCAACCCAAGTGCCCATCAACAGATGAAAGGATAAATAAAATGTCATATATACGTTCAATGGATTACTCAGCTGTAAGAAGGAATACAGTGCTGATACATAGCATAACATGAATGAATCTTGAGGACCTTATGTTGAGTGAAGCAAGCCAGGCATTAAAGGATGAATATTACATGAACACACTAATATGAATTAAGCAAATTGAGGAGACTCAGAGAACTATTGTCTCAAAGATAGGTTTACAGGAAACAGAAAGGCAGAAGAAGGTTGTGAGCCAATGCCCATATGGAAGTAATCTATGATATGGTGAAAGTGCTTTGAAGGGATATGATAGGAGTTAGTGGTATTATTGGGTTGGGGGTGCAGGTTTTACAGGTGGGTAGATTGGGGAGGGTGCATTGGAAGGTCCAGGGAACTGGGGGTAGGGTTGGGAGAGGCAATGTGAACACTAGGGATTGGTGGGTATGTGGTTCAAAGTACAAAGTTGGGAATGCTTTTATGGAAATATAAGAAGAAAGGGTTACTGGCTTAGGGTGTTGGATGGGTGTACATTCGGGACAGAGCACCCCTGGAACAGGCTTCTGGGAGTGTATGAGTGATCATTTTGTCATAATGTGTTATATCAGTGGGTGGAGATGCATATAATGAGCAGGAAGTATTTGGACTCCCATCCTGGGGAGGACTGATATGTTCTCAAACAGAAGGGCAGCAGTCTTCAAGAGCATGGGTGATTCCTAACAGGGGAGGACAAACCAGTGTGTCAAGACCTCATTGTTGCACTAACTATGAATCTTGTCATTTAAGGAGTGGAACTGGGGAGTCGCCATGGACACTGAATTGAGGAGGAGGGAGGAATAGAATAGATCGAACATGGGGTATATAGTGGGCAGTGGAAGTGTTCTGCATAATCTTTCAATGATGGATACAGGCTCTGTTAAGTATCATCAAAATTTATAAAAAGTATTGTACCTAAAATGTAAACCATAGTGTAAACCATTGGCCATGGTTAGTAGCTATGTGTCACTATTTGTATATCAATTGTAATAAAGGTACCATTCACATATAAAAAGTTATTAATACAGGAATGGGAAAAGGGGGGTGGATGTTGAGTATATGGGAATTCCCTGTATTATATATATTACTTTACTGTGACCTAAAACTTCTTTGAAAACCAAATGTAAAAAAAATAAGACATTGGGGAATAAATGGAAGAAAATGTCACTGAAGATACAGGACACCAGATAGTACAGTGATGAAAGGCAAAATGTCAAAAAAAATTTTTTTTAATATTTTTCATTATTTTTTAAGATCCTAATCTTTTAATTTTAATTTTAGCTTTTTAAAATTTTGATGTAATTTATTTCTTACATTTAAACCTATCATTATTTCATTTTCCTATTGATTGTATTTGGCTATGTTATTGGCTTCATTTTTGAAGAAGCTTTGGGTGACAGAAGGGTTACAACTCTGGCAGGGGAGGATCATTTGTGTGACGTGTCAGTGATAGTGCATATATGGGAAGAAGTTCACCATATATAAATATATAAATATGTTCAAATGTTCACAGTACATTGTCACTGTGGGTGAACTCTCACACAATAACTGAGGGAATATTGAATTCCCATCGTGGAGAACTCTGCAACATTCTCTAATGGAGCAGCACCAGTCTCACAACTTCAGGGACAATGACTGGCAAAGGAGGATGATCCATTGATAGGCCCTTGATACTGATGACTATGCTTATGAGCCTTTGCTCTTGAAATTGAAACTTAGCCTAATGTTGTGGGGTGCCTAAGAGTTGCCTCCTGAGAGCCTCCTTGTTATTCAAGTAAGACCTCTCTCTAGGCCATATATAAATTTTGCATTAACTTTCCCCCCAGCATGGGACATGACTCCTGGGGATGTATCTCCCTGGCACCAAGGGATTACTACTGAGTACCAACTAGCAATGCAACTGGAAAAAGATCTTTAATAAAAGGCAAAAAAGGTAAAGACAAATGAGTTTATATGGCTAAGAGAATTCAAAGTGAGTTAGGAGTTCATCCCAAAGGTAGCACTTATGCACATCTCAGCAGGATCTCATAGACTGCAAAGTGGATACTACCTCAAATAGTGGGGCTCCTGAGGGCTTTGCAGACACCCAGGGCCTATGGTCAGGGCAGATAGCTCCAGAGTTTGGTGACTTGCTAGTGGGCCCTACTTCGGAGTTTGTGGTCCTGAAAATGACAGAATTGGACTCAATTATGGCTTTCCTACACATGGCTCATCTGTCCCTTCTATTTAAAACTATACTTGGTACTGGAGTTTGTAGGTGTACATCCAAGAGACTGGAATCTTTGTGCTGTTCATGTGCCATCTGGGCCCAGATACTCAGCAGAGTTGCAACACCTTCTCTCTAGTTCATTGGATTCACCCAGGACAACTAACAAGGAAGAGATTATTGACAATCACCATATCAAGGAAATGAGAGACCCTATAACTGCAAGCAAAAGAGTCCCATTTGTTGGCTGTATGAGAAGGGAGCTCCCTCTCAATTAGAGGTGGAGTGTTCATCACCATCCCAGAATCCACAAGTTTAGGGAATGAAGTATGGACTAGAGTGGACTTGCTGGTAATCTACTGTGAACATATTGTGATTCTAGCAATGGAAGAAATTACAATGCTGATGTGGAGCCAGTAGCCACTGGAGGATCTGGGGGCAGAGAGCTGGAAAAATAGTTGTGATATGGGGGCTTTTTCAGGACTTGGGAATCATCCTGAATGACATTGCCATGACAAATGTAGGCCATTTTATATCATTCCACAACATCTAGAACTGTGTGAGAGAAAGTGTGGAGTAAATGGTGAACTGTGTTCCATGCTCTGTGGCAATGCCCCAGAATGCATTTATCAATTACGATGAATGTGCCACACTGATGAAAGATGTTGTTTATGTGGGAGGGTGTAGGAGGTGTGGGGAGAGGGGCATTTGGGAATCCCTTTATTGTTTGTGTAACATTTATGTAATCTAAATATCATTAAAAATTATAAATAATTAATTAATTAAAGACACATAAGAGCAGATTTGAATTGCTTGAAATTAGAATTAGTGATTTGAAAGACACAACATCTGAACTGGAAAAGACAGAGAACAGAAAGAGAAGAGAAGAGAAAAAATGGAACAGGGTCTCAGGGAATTGAATGACAAGGTGAAACACAAAACATATGCATTATCAGTATCCCAGAAGGTGAAAAGAATGGAAAAGGGGCAGAAAGAATATTTGAGGAAATAATGACTGAAAAACTTCCCTACCATTATGCAAGACATAAATGTCAATATCCAAGAAAGACAACACACAGCAAACAGAATAAATATGAATAGACCTTCCCTAAGAAACCTACTATTCAGAATGACAAATATCAGAGATAAAGAGAATATTCTGAAATATGCAAGAAAAGAAAAGCAACACATACAAGGAGAACTCTATAACATTAAGTGCTGACCTCTTATCAGAAACCATGGAGGAGAGAAGAAAATGTTACAAAATATTTAAGTTATTCAAAGAGGAAAACTGCCAGCCAAGAATTCTGATCTGGCAAAGCTTTCCTTCAAAAATGAAGGGGAATTCAAAGTCTTCACAGACACACAAAACTGATAGAATATGTTACCAATAGACTAAAATTACAAGACATACTAAAGGGTGTTCTGCAACCTGAAAGGAAAAATCAAGAGGGGGAGACTTGGATAAGCGTGTAAAAATGAAGATTATTAGAAAGGGTAAAATAGACTATAGCACGATATCACAACAGAAAGTCAAAGGTCAAAATGGATGAAGTAAGTAATGCCTTTACAGTTAAACTTTGATTGGTAATGACTTGAACTCCCCAAACAAAAGACAAAGACTGATAGAACGGATAAAAAAAAAATATGAGCCATTAATATGTTGTTTACAAGAATCACCTCAGACATAAGGACACAACCAGGTTAAACGGGAAAGGATGGAAAAAGATATTCCATGCAAATGGTAACTAAAAAAGAACAGGAGTAGCAATAATATATCAGAAAAAATAGATTTTAAATGCAAAACTGTTATAAGGAATGAAGAAAGTCACTACATATTAATAAAAAGGGCAATTCAAGAAGAAGAAATAACTGTTACAAATATTTATGCACCTAATCTCAGTGCCTCAAAATACATGAGACACAAACTGGCAAGCTGAAGGGTAAAATAGATGTCTCTATTATAATAGTTGGAGATTTCAATTCACCACTTTCAGTATTGGAGGGAATACCTGGACAGAGGCTAAGTAAATAAACAGAGAGATTGAATAATATGATAAGTGAACTAAACCTTTCAGATATCTACAGAGTATTGTACCCAAAAGAACAGGATATATATTATTTTCAAGTGCTCATGGATCCTTCTCCAAGATAGAACATAACTGGGTACAAGACAAGTCTCAATAAATATAAAAAGATTGAAATTATACAAAGCACTTTCTCTGATCATAATGGAATGAAGCTGGAAATCAATAGTGAATGGAAAAAGGGAAAATTCCTAAATATATGGATTTTAAACAACACACTCATACAATCAGTGGGTCACAAAAAATTGCAAGAGAATTTAGCAAATATCTTGAGACAAATGAAAATGAGAACACAAAATATCAAAACCTGTGGGCCACTGCAAAGGCATTGCTGAGAGGGAAATTTATAGCCCTCAATTTTTACATGAAAAAAAAATAGAAAGAGCTCAAATTGGTGATCTAACTGCACATCTGGAAAAACAAGTAAATGAACAGAAAACTAATCCAAAACCAAGCTGAAGGTAGGAAATTGTAAAGATCAGATCAGAAATATATGAAATTGAGAACAAACAAACAAACAAAAACAATAGAGAGAATCAACAAAACAAAAAGTTGGATCTTTGAGAAGATGAACAAAATCTACAAACCCTTGGCTAGAAAGACAAAAAAAAAAAAAAAAAAAAGAGAAGACACAATTACAAATGAGAGGATAGACATTACCACTGATTGTAGAAATAAGGGAGATGATAAGAGGATACTATGAACAAGTGTATGCCAAAAAAACGAACAAAATAGAAAATGTTGACAAGATGGACAAATTCCTAGACTAACCTGAAAAACCTGCACTTACTTTAGAAGAAATAAAACATCTCAACAAACCAATCACAGGTGAAGAGATCGAAATATTCAACAAAAGTCTCAAAAATATGAAAAACCTGGGATCAGATAGCTTCACAGTTGAATTCTACCAATCATTCAAAGATGAACTAATACTGATCTTGCTCAAGTTATTCCAAAAAATTAAACAAGAAAGAATATTACCAAACTCATTTTATGAAACCAACATCACCCTAATACCAAAGCCAGATATTACAAAAAAAGAAAATTACAGACCAATTTCTCTAATGAATATAGATGTAAAAATCCTCAATAAAATATTTGCAAGCAGAATCCAAAGGCACATTAAAGAAATTATACACCATGATCAAGTGGATTTTATCCAAGGTATGCAAGGGAGGTACAACACAAGAAAATCAATTAGAGTAATAAACTACATTGATAAATTGAAAAACAAAAATCACATGATCCTCTTGACTAATGCAAAAAAGGCATTTGACAAAATACAGCACACTTTCTTGAGAAAAACACTCCAAAAGATAGGAATAGAAGAAAGCTTTCTCCATATGGTAAATGCATATATGAAAAACCTACAGTTAGCAATGTACTCAATGATGAAAGACTGAAAGCTTTCTCACTGAGATCAGGAACAAGACAAGGATACCCACTGTTACCATTAGTATTCAATATTGTCCTAGAAGTTCATGATAGAGAAATTAGGCTAGACAAAGAAATAAAGGGCACCCAAATAGGAAAGGAAGAAATAAAACTTTCACTATTTGCTGATGACATAATCCTATATCAAGAAAATCCTGAAGAATCCATAACAAAGCTAGTAGAATTAATAGATGAGTTCAGCAAATTGATGGGATGAAAGGTTAATGTGCAATAATCAATAGCATTTCTATACACTGCTGATGTGAAATCTGAAGAGGAAATCAGAAAAAAATCCATTTATAATAGTGACTAAAACAATCATATATTTAGGAATAAACTTAAACATGGACATAAATGATCTATATTCAGAAAACTACAAAACATTGCTAAAAACCAACCAACAAACGAACAAAAAACAAAGAAGACTCAAATAAATGGAAGGACATTTCATGTTCATGGGTTGGAAGACTAAATATCCTTAAGATGTCAATTCAACCCAAATGAATTTACAGATTCAATGCAATCCCAATAAAAATCCCAACAACCTTTTTTGCAGAAATTGGAAAGCCAATAATCAAATTTATTTGGAAAGGTAAGGGGCCCTGAATGGCCAAAAATGTCTTAAAAAAGAGGGAAGTTGGAGGACTCTCATCTCCTGACTTTAAAGCATATTACTTAGCTACAGTGGGAAAAACAGCATGGTACAGGCATAAGGGCAGACAGATTGACCAATGGAAGTGAATCAAGAAGTCAGAAATTGACCCTCACATCTACAGTCAAGTGATTTTTGCCAAGGCTGTTAAGTCCACCTAGCTGCACCAGAACAGTCAACAAATGTTGTCTAGTCAACAAATGGTGCTGGGAGAACTGGACAACTATATCCAAAAGAAAGAAAGAAATCCTCTATCTCACACTTTACACAAAAATTAACTCAAAATGAATCAAGGACTTAGATACAAACAACAACCACGAAAATCCTAGAAGAAAATGTAGGAAAACATCTTCAAGATCTTGTGGTAGGTGGCAATTTCTTAAACCTTATGCCCAAAGCATGAGCAACAAAAGAAAAAACAGGTAAATGGACTTCCTCAAAATTCAACACATTTGCACCTCAAAAGACTTGATCAACAGGGCAAAAAGGTAGCCAACTCGGTGGGAGAAAGTATTTGTCAATCACATATCTGATAAGGGTTTAATATCCATGATATATAAGGAGATCATACAACTCAACAATAAAAATACAAAGTATCCAATTAAAAATGGGCAAAAGACTTGAAAAGACAACTGTCCAAAGAAGAAATGCAGATGATGAAGAAACACATGTAAAATTGTTCAATATCACTAGCAATTAGGGAAATGCAAATCAAAACTACAATGAGATATCATTTCACACCTATAAGACCAGCTGCCATTAAAAAGTCAGAAAACTGTAAATGTTGGAGAGGATGTGGAGAGACAGAAACCCTTATTCATTGTTGGTGTGAATGTAGAATGATACAGTCACTGTGGAGGTTGGCTGGGCAATTCCTAAAGAAGTTGTATTTAGACTTGCCATAGGATCTGACAATATCATTGCTAGGTATATACCCAGAAGAATAGAGAACATTGACATGAATATATATCTGTGCATTGAGGTTCATAGCAGTGTTTTGCATGATTGCAAAAAGTTGGAAACAACCCAGGTATCCATTAACTGAGGAATGGATAAACAAATTATGGAGTGTACACACAATGGAATATTATGCAACAGTAAGAAAAAATAAAGTCGTGAAACATATGATAACATGGATGATCCTGTAGGATATTATGCTGAATGAAGCAAGGCAGACACAAAAGGACAAATATTGTATGATTGCCCTATTATGAATTACATATATTATGTGAAATATGAATATTGGTATGTAATAGTTTGGTATTGTTTATGAATTCCAAAAATAGATATTGGATTGTGTTTGTAAACTGTTCTGTTCCTCTGGGCATATTAGATTGCATTAAATTCAGAGGTTTCACTTTTACTTGATTAATTTATGAATAGGGCTTTGATTTGGCCAAGTCAGTAGGATATTGGGTCCCCACCCACACTTAAAGAGAAAAGGACAGACACAGAACAGAGTTTTAATAGTTTTTGATGCTGGAGCCCCAGGAAGTAAATACAGAGAAGCAGATACATGAGGAAGGAGAGAAGTCTCCATTAGAAACACCAGAGGCCCTGGGAAGAGAGATGAGACTGAGAGTCTACAGCTGAACTTGTGAAGTGAGCAGAGCAGCTGAGCCTGGAAAGAAATGAGTCCCAGAGAGAGAAAGAAGCCTTATGCTAACCCACAGCTGAGAACAGAATGAGATTGGACCACAGAACCTTAGAAGAGGAAGTCTGAACCCTTGCAGAGACCGGCAACCAACTTGCTCTAACAGGTGGCAACAGACTTTTGTGAGGGAAGTAACTTATGCTTTATTGTCTTGTGTCTGTAAACTTCTATTCCAAATAAATACCCTTTATAAATGCCAACAGATTTCTGGTACTTTGCATCAGCATCCCTTTGATTGACTAACACAGGGTAGAATTGCATATATAAGATCATTTTTATTTGAAGCTGAAAAAATGTAAGTTAATACTACAAAATGTTAATATCAGAACAAAAAAATCATTAAAATAAGTGAAGGAGACCAGACACAGTACTACATATTGTATGATTCCATTTATATGAAATGCAAATATAAATCAATTTATAAAGATGAAATGAGATCAGTGGTTATGTAAATCTGAGGAAGGAATGCTAAGGGGTATGGAGTCTTTTTTGTTGGAGTAATGAATTTGTTTTAAAATTTTTGAGATGATGAAAGTATAACATTGTGATTATGCTAAAAGCCACTGATTATATACTTTGTATCCAATAGCCAAAAACATCAGCTATATATAGTAAGGGAGGCATAGAGAGATTGAGAGGTGAGGAATTTTCCTGTGTGTTAGTTTTTTGCTTGATTATTATTGAAATAATGAAAATACTCTAATATTGATTGAAGTGATGAACACACAACTATGTGATTATACAAAATACTATTGATTGTAAAATTTGGATGAATTGTATGCTTTATTAATATGTATCAATACAATTGATTTATATAAAAAATGGGCAAGTGACCTGAAAAGACACTTCTCCAAGGAAG
>JAKSZT010054023.1:6342299-6352616 GCA_026826555.1 Tolypeutes matacus | reverse complement strand
TTTTGGGTAGGGAGGGGATGAGCAGTTGAAATACAGGGGCTTCTTTGGGAGTTGGAGGTTGTCCTGAGTACTGTTGTGGCAATGGATGTAGGCCATTTTAAATCAGCACAAACCACTCAGAACTGAGTGGGAGAGAGTGTGGTCTACAGTGTGAACTGTGGTCTATGGTTGGTGGCAAGGCTCCAGGATGTGTAAGTTCATTGAGGTTGGTGGGCCACACTGTGGGAGATGTTTGTGTGGGATGTGGTGGGAGGTGTGGGTGGTGGGCAACATGGGAATCCCAGTGGGTTCCGTGTAATATTTTAGGTAATCTAAGCACCTCTTAAAATATATGTATATATATATATATAAACATTTTTGTAAGCAAATACACATATATGCATATATATTTATATATCATTTTACAAATGTTTGTATGTATTGTGAGAATTTTGATTTTTACCCATAGTAAAAAAAAAAAAAAATGGGCAAAAGAAAAAAAAAAATATCTGTAGAATGTGCAAAGATATTGTCTCTAACTTTAAGACTCAGAATAGTGTGTAATAAGTGATTTAAATACCCCAGGTATAAAAATCAAGTAAATAAAAGCAAATTAAAATCAAACAATACAGAGATAAAGATAAAACATTACAATAAATCAATTCATAAATAGTCTGAAATAGAGATTATCAATAAAGCTAATGTTTGTTCTTTGTAAATAATACTAATATTCAGAAACATTTAGCATCCTTATCAAGAGAAAGAGAGAGAGAAAACACAAAATACAAATATACTGGAACTACTATATGTAGCTAGCAGTAGTGCAAAATTCCACAAACACATTGAAATGCTGCTTGATATTATTCATAAAATTATAATCCATAAACTATAATCCATCAATTTTACTTATATATGTTAACTTACAATATCATATATTTGCATAGCTAGCACCAGGGTTTCATCAATTATATGTAGTTTGAGAACCATATCTGTATTTACCAGGAAAAGTAACCTGCATGAGCATATCCTCAGACTTCTAGCATGCATTCTCTTCCATGTAATCAGTTTCAAAGAGCAGTTGAGCAAATTATGCTCAAAGAGCAGAAATAAATCTACCCTGGACTTTTCATGACACTTTATTTACATTTCAAGACCAGACATCAAACACACTCCTCAAGAGCTTTCTCACTGATGGCAAGGGTCTTTCCTCTGACCCTTAATCAAGAAACACAAGCAACCCCCATGCCACACTTACAGAGAAATAAGCATGATAAACACATGGGTACACGTACATATGGACACTTTTATTTACTTAAAAAATCCACATATTCCTTGGAAAAATACTACATTAAACCAAATCATCTGGATTATGAATACCTAAATAGTTGGAGCTAATTTCCTTTGGAATAAGCAGAATGATTTTCCTTTATATTCCAGAAGCTCCAGTGTTCTCATTGATATGTTATTACTTAGATATGTGAAAGACCTTAAGAGGTGAAATATCAAAAAAGGAGATCCTGGCATTAAAGACAAACCTTGCTGTGCCTGTGGTTTTTACCAGATTTTCCCCTGGCTGTGGAGCAGGAGTAATGCAATCAGGGAAATGCTGTTTGGAAATAATGCAGTAACTTGCTGATAAATGATAGGTGCCTGGACAGGAAGAAAGTCTGAAGAAGTGGGAACTAAGGCACAGAGTGAGATTAGTTTTGTGCTTCATAATATATGAGAGGGTCAAGAGTAATTGAGACATTAGTGTTTCCTTTATGTAAAAATTAAATAACAAAAAGGATATCTTAAGAGGCTGATAGCTTGCTAGATTTCATTCCCTCCCTCATTTTCACTTGGGGATATATGTTAAAGTGTCTGCCTTTTCAGATGCCACTAATTCCGTTATTAATGCGTAATTGTTAGTGATACAGGAAATGTTCCCCATATGTGAGAACAGCATACAGAGTCAAAAAAATGAAGAGATATTACATTTGAATACTTGTTTTAAAATATAATTTTTGAAAAAGGCATGTGTTGTTTGCACCATAAGTTTATTAAATTGGAAGGTTTTATTTTTCTTTTTTTGTGAACCCACTCATACAAATAGCGGGATGATAAAATGTTTCACGTTCCAAATCTTCCACTCAAATCTTCAGACTTTGCTATATTGTCTTGTTATGGATTTCCAAAGAGAAATTAAATATGGAATTAAATAATATTCCTGTATTATTATTATGACAAAATAATAATTTGTTCAACTCCTTCCTACTCTGAGAGCTCTAGTTCTATCAGTTTCATTACTTTTTCTGATCATTATCATTTTTGTACAGTGCTTCCAGAATGATTGTAATTTGATTTATTGTATGTACATGACCTGAAACTTTCTGTATTTTGATTATATTTCTTTTCAGATAATCCTGTTAATAGGCTCTTCACTCTTATGTTATGTGCTTTGCTTCCTAAGAAAAATTTTAACAATTTTTTTCTTCATTTCTTGGAAATGTTTCTCAGAAGTCTCTTCTTGATAGTTACTAGATATTATGCTATATTTATTGTAATACAATGTTTTTGCTTGTGTGTGTGTGTATACATGTGTGTGTGTGTGTGTGTGTATATATATATATATATTTGTATTTTGACCACATCATTTTTGTATTTTGCTGATTTTTTCTCTTATTAATATGAAAGAACTTTGGTTCCAGATCCAATGACTAGTTATTTGGCTACCAATTTTAACAAGGAAGGAGGTAGTCAAAACTTACATCATATTAATTATTTCCTTAAGGTTTATAGGAAATGATTTTCAACTTGTTCAATAGGTTAAATATCAGAAACTGTGTGTTCATACTTCTGTATTATTGGATTTTTGTCTGACTTCATTAATAATTATTTTTTTTCATAGAAACTCAGAAGAGTTGACCTCTAGAAACCATATTAAATAAGATTCTACTCTTCCAGTTTTTATATTACATAATTGATGTTGAAGTCCATTAAAGGATATACTGGTGAATACTTATCAAAATTAAAATGATTGCTTAAATTACAGAATTTAACTTCTCCATTACCACACAATGTTTGTTACTATGTGCTTATTGACAGACTTGATTTTGTAAATAAAATTGTCATTAAATTTTTTTCTATAAAATTCACTAAGAAAGCATTGTCTTCATATCTTTGGCCAAGATTTTTTTTTCAGATACTACTACCTACTCAATACCTCACAAAACAAATTATGTGTCAAAATTTTTTGCATGGTAAAATTAGTAATGGATTAATTAAACTGTAAATCCTATTACCCTCACCCATAGTATACATTAATAATCTATAAGGTATCTGGCTTTTCATTATACATTAATTGCATACTTCCTTCAAAACTAACATTTGGCACAAACTTTTCTCATGACATTTTTCTTCTCTGTATTTCTCAAAGTTTAGATTAAGGGATAGAACATAGGAAGTATGATGGTGTAAAATATTGAAGATCTTTTATCCTCAGAGAAAGTGGTTGGTTGTCTAAGGTAGACAAAGATTGAAGGACCAAAGAATAAGACTACCACATTGATATGAGGCCTACAGGTAGAGAGTGCTTTGCATCTTCCCTCAGCTGAATGATTTCTTAAAGTGAATAATAAAATGACATAAGAAACAAATAAGACAACAAAAGTTACTAAGGCAACCACACCTGAATTGGCAACCACAAGGACACCTGTGATGTGTAGGTATCAGTACAGGCAACTTTTAGCGAATGGGAAGAAATCACAAAAATAGTGATCAATGGGAAGCGGTTGTGGCTCAATCAGTAGGGCTCCCGTTTACCATATGGGAGGCCCCGGGTTCGGTTCCCGGGGCCTCCTGGTGAAGGCAAGCCCGCCCGCACGGCGTGGTTAGCTGACCCAGCGAGCACAAGCAGCAAGGGGGGGATAAATGAATAAATAAATAAAATCTTAAAAAAAAAAAAAAATAGTGATCAATTTCAATAGGACCACAAAAGGGCAACTGGAATACCAGATAAAATTGAGGAAAGGAATGGAGCTTCACCAACACAAGCAGCTAGGATTAGAAGGTAATCCTTGTTCTGTTCATGATAATCATGTAGTGCAGAGATTTATAGATGGCAATGTAGCAATTGAAGGCCATGGCAGAAATAATGAAGATCTCAATACCTCCACAGTAGTGCATGCTAAAGACGTGCAACATGCAATTTCCGTAGGAGATTGTTTTTGTTCTCACTAGCAAGTCACTTATCAGTTTGGGTGTTACACTAGAGGTGTAGCAGGTGTCCATGCAAGATAAATGCCCAAGGAAAGAGTACATGGGTTGCTTAAAAAGGGAGTTGCAGCTAATGGAGACACGGATCACAAGCTTTCTTACCAAGATGGAAATATATCTGAATAGGAGGAGAACAAAGCAAACTATTTGTGTATGCTATTCATAAGAAAGCCCCAAAAGAATGGATTCTGATATGTTGCTGTGGCTTCCCATATATTTCAGTATGTGTATAAAATTCAGAAATAAGTTGAGACCCTGAAGAGGAAAAGAAATGCATTTGGATGAAGAATATATCACAAAAATATAAAATTTTACCAAACCATGGCTTCACATGCACAGAATATTAATAGTATTGTTTATTAATTGAATTATATTACTTGCTCTTTTTTATTGTCTTATTTTATAAATATATTATGAAATAATTTTATGAGAATAAATATGTACATTATTTAATTTTACTAGTGAATATTAAATAATATTTTAAACATTAGTTGATCATAAAACATTTTATTTCTGTTAATTATGTTATTTAGATAACAAAAGTTGCATTTCTGTCATTAATTTTTTTTTGCTTATTTTTAATGTACTGCATTATCCCTCAAGTCAAATTTCTTTCTTTCAGCATGAATAGACTGAGTCACTTAATTTTCCACAACTGTATACTCAGGAAATGCTTATGCTTAATGAACTCCAGCTAAAATTGGAAAACTTAATTTGGCAGAGCTTATTGTCTTTGCCTTGTCAGCAAACATTGCCAATTGGATATACTAAACCAATGAAGCATCAGTTATATTGAATAGCAAAGAATGGTTGAAAGGATACATAAAAAATGATTTTTAAATGTTATTAGCAGCTGTAGTTGTGTAAAACAATCTTCAGTCCCATTCATTTCTCTTATTTAGATTTAATATGTTAGAATATTTTTTTAATAAAATGTGCTGTCAATAAGATTGTGATGGCAATAAGTAAATGAAATATATAAGTGGTGAATTACCCAAGTATGTTTGAGTCCTCTATAGTTCTTGGGTTTTGCTAGAAATATATATAACCTAGTCCACAAAGCAGGAGTCCATACAAAGATGATACAAGTAACTGTAAGGCAAGTTGTGTGGTCAGTTTTCACTCAGTGGCTATTTACTGCATGAAGAACATGAAAGAGTCATGTTTTGTACAACCTTGAAACATTATTTACACTGGGAAAAAGAGATTGCAGAATAGAGAGAAACTCCATGAATTATTTTATGCAAGGAAGAGCAATTATCTGGCATCCTATTAGGCTGTGAAACTAGAGCACGTCTTCTACCTTAGCCTGGATTCAATGTGGCAGCCATATCTGGACCTTCTGGATGGCCATTTTTTAAAAAAGAATATTATTGCAGCAAGTTTCTTTAGTTATCATCACATCCTTTGATTCACAAATTCAAGCTCAATTTCTTTAGGATGATTTTAGACATCAAATAGGTGATAGATGTACAATTCATCCAAAGTGTGCAATTAATGGTATTTGGTATAATCATATAGTTGCGTGCTCATTAATATGTATCAATAAAATTGATTTTTTAAAAGCCAGTTCTGATGGAAGATGCCAATTGTGGAATTTTAAATGTTTCCTTTTTTAAAAACATACAGAATATGTAAACTCTGTACTATACACACACACACACATATATATATATAATTCTGGATGATCATATTTGATCAAGCTACATAATTTAGAATGAAATTATGTCATTGGTTATTTTCTACTGTACTCATTCCGTTGACAACATTAATTTGTGAAATAAAATTTATATTTAGTTCAGCTGCCTTTATGGCACAAGATCTCATTTATAAAATGTGGTACCAACTTTCCTTAAGTGTAACAGCATTCTATTTTTAGCAGCATTTATATTTTTTAAAGATTAATTTGTGGAAAAATGCTCTATATTCTAATTCATGCTCATCAGTTACAATATTTACAAAAGGCTTAAATTGTCTACATATAGAATGATCTTTTACTCTCCCCCATCCAATATCTTAAAGCTTTTTCCTCCCATTTCATTTCTGATTTGGTGGGGGAAATGCAGGAGTATCAGAAAAGGTACCTATGTGTTTTAGATGGGATTCTTGATTTTAAGTGAATATAAGGCAAAGATAAGACAAAATAATTCTTAGTTCAAGGTGTGTTACAGTGCCCCAGGTTAGTTATATGATACATAGTACCTATTGACAATCTATAAAAGAATTCCATGAATATAATTTTCATGATAAAATGTATTTACTCAATTCATTTAGCTAACAATAACTCCCTGAAAACCAACAACTCTGTAGTTACACTTTGTGGTAAACTATTCTTGAGTTATAAGGGAAATAGCTGTATCAGGTAGCTTACACAGTATAAGTATTCAATGTGCTAGGTATTTTTTCCAGTAATCTCTTAAATTTCTTTAAATTATAAACTTAACATGGCAAAGAAATGGAATAGTTTTTGTGTATAAGACTGCTTCCACTTCAAATGCTGTCACAAGTATTCGGCAGGATTTCTCTTGAATATGATATTCTTCGAAGTAATAATGCATGATCTTATTTTATAAAGTTTTGAACTATGTATTTGACATGTAAAATAAGTACAGTATTGATATCAACCATTTCTTAAAAATTTAGCCTATAAATATTGTTGTATAATTTTCTTTGGTCGGAAACATTTGGACTAAGTAGTGCTCTGGGGTCAGGATTTTCTTCAGTGCCATTTAGCAAACAACTCTCTTCAGTCTAGCAAAGTTCCCAGATCTTCTATTTGTATTATGCAACAAAATGCTTTAAAGTTGTCACATTTTAAATTCATGGATAGTTCTTTTGGAATCCAGTCTAGCAAAATTAGAGTTAAGACTCTAAAGAAATTTATGTCTCTTTAGAGAAAAAGACAACATCTTCAAGCTAAACAGTTGAAACTGCTACAGATAATAATGTCTACTATCTCAACCCACAAAAGTTTGCAGTGTTGGGATTGTCATTTGTGCTTTGTATGTTAGTTAGATAAAATTGGGTAGATAAGTTGTGCCTCCCAAATAATGTGTGACTGTTTTGTAAACAAAGGACATTTTCCATCCAAGCACATGCCATTCAGTTTTCTATTGCTCAGAGTATTGTATAAAACAGCAATGCCGAAGGTGGGAGATGATTATTGTACATACTTTGAATTTCTTTGTATGCACTCATTTGAGATAATTGGTATAAGAGTCTTGAATTTTTATATTTAGAAACATTGAATGAAAAAGGGAATAAAAAATAGGTAACAGATAAGAAATTTTTAAAGTGGTCCATTCTAAGAGAATTTTAAATTATTTAACTGTAATTTCATCATTGAGAAAGTCTCATTGTATTCCTCTAAGTTCTTCAGTAGGGCTTTAAGCTTTACTATTGAACTTTGTTTAACAAACAGAAAATAAGTAATGGGCAAAGTATGTTTAGCAGTTAACTGTTACTAAGTAATATAGAATAATTAAAGGAAAGTTCACTGACCTATCTTTTCCCTTTTACAACTGATACTGATTCTTTGTGAGGTGGTATAATGTTAATTGTCACATACATTTATTTACACTAAATACCTTGATTTAAATACAATTGTGTTATCAGTAGGTTGGTGAACTACTTCATTACAATATCACCTAATAATCTAAGTCCATGATTCCCAACAAATTTGAGTCAGATCATGAGATCTCAGTAGTTTCTCAGAATCAGTAATGTATTCATTGCATATATTAGAAGTCAGATATCCCAATTCTCACTGAAAGTGGTTCTGCAACTCATTTGTGAGAGCAGAGCAGGATGGGGGAAGGATTTCCAGCGTAAAACTGTGAGAACTGCCATGAGTACTCAATTCAATAAAAATCTGCCTGCCTATAACACATTTCCAATTTGATATCCAGTTCCCTCTTGAATGCCATCAGGGCAAGAGATCACAGTGTCCCAAGACCATTAATTCCATTTGATCACTAGATTGTCTTTAAAAAGTTTCATATTTTTGAATAAGAGGTTTTTCATATACTTATATTATAAAATAATTTTTCTCATTGTTTGCTTGTGTTAAGATAACTGAAAGATTTTCTGCATGTTAAAATGGGCCTTAAGATAATCACTATGATTGGTATATATGCACTGCTGCAATATAACTCTGAAACTCTAAGGGTATGGAAAATAAAATAATGTATATTGTCAAGAGTAAATTAAAAATAAAGAGACATCAGAGAAAAATAACTCTTTATAGGAGAATGAAAGGAAGAATGGAAGAATATGATTAGAAGCCAATTAATGGTATGATAAAATTTTATTTAAAGATATATTGTGTCAGTGATGTGAATACAATTATGATAAGCATTCAGAGAATGTCCACAACATTTGTCTCCAGATAGTAGGAGTAAGGAGAATTCATGTTGTAGCAAGAATCTACTTTCTTCCTCTTGTTGAGCTGTCCAAATGAAGAGGTTTTGTACATTCCCAATTTAGAATTGCCAATGAGATTTTGGTGCCAAGAAATGACAGGGGAAATAAGCAGCAGCACCTTGGCTGTATCTGTCATAGGTTATATCTTGAATTTTTATATTCATTGTGTTCTCTGTAGTAAAGTGTAACACAACTTTAATTACCTTTACGAGTTTTTGCTTCATTTCTAATACTGCCCTTAAATCTTTAATTGCACAAACTTACCAATAATAAACACACTTTCCTGTGAAAAATTATTTAATAATAAACTCTGTAAAATGCTTCTAGCTTTCTTTGTTCTCACATTTTATCATTCCTGTGAGATTAAAATGTACAGCCTACACTGAAGTATTACATCAGGAGGACCATATATTTAGTAAGCAATGGAAATGTTATCGACCTATTATACACTTATGTAATCTAATCTTTCATAGCACTAACACAAACATACACACACAAATATACACACAAACTGGCTATACAGTTCTGCATAATAATTTGCATTTCAGATAAATAAATGAAGGTAGGAAATAGAGAAGAAAAGAAATAAACTAAAATATTAATGAAAATAGAGTTAGGATAACAGAATAAGATAATATAGGTGAAATCTATATAGAGGAAGAAAACTTCAAAGGATTTTTGTGGTTCAAAAGTATTTTATCCAAATTAAACCTGGATTAATGAAGTAATTTTTAAAAAATCCTGGGACACCATATCCAACCAATGGAAAAATTTGAAGTGACCACCTACTCCAAAAATGATTTACCTAACAGTGAAGCTATAATTGGTAATTATCCCTTCATTTGAGAAACATATAGGATTTTTAATAAGTGTTCAATATCTTTTCCTTATCATACTATCAGTGAGGATGCAACATCACCTCTGCATTAGTCCTTGTTAAAATGCATATCCTGGGGAACAGATGTAGCTCAAGTGGGTGAGCACCTGATTCCCACATACAAGGCCCCAGGTTTGATTCCCAGTACCTCCTTACAAACAAACAAACAAATGAAGAATCAAGTCATTAGGGAGCAGATGTAGCTCAGTAGTTGAGCACCTGCTTCCCATTTATGAGGTCCTGGGTTCAATTCCCATTACCTCCTAAAAAAAAAAAGCATAACCCAAATCTAATCACAAGAAAACACCACACAGACCCTAACAAGTGTTAATCTAAGAAGTAATAGGCCTATATACCTCAGAATTAATGAATGTACTTCAGGATTATCAAACTCACAGACTAACAAAGGAATTATTCCAGATTAAAGGAGGCTTAAGAGAAATGAAAATTGATTGCAATGTCTGGGTTGAATTCAATAAAATAAAATAGTTAAAAAGCGTTTTCTTTGTACTGTTCCTGAAACTGAATTTGAACTGGGTTAGATAATATATCAATGTTAAATTCCCTGGAGTATTTAAAATCTAAAATTACTGTGTTTATCCTCAAGGATATTTTATTCTTTGAAAATACATACTGGAGCCTTAAGGAATAAAAGGGCACAATGCCACTAATTTACCCTCAAATGATTCAGAAACAAAGTACATCTATATTACTAAATCAAGAGGAAGGATGGCGGGAAGGAAGGAAGGAAGGAAGGAAGGAAGGAAGGAAGGAAGGAAGGA
>JAKSZT010054023.1:6268993-6342289 GCA_026826555.1 Tolypeutes matacus | reverse complement strand
GGAAGGAAGGAAGGAAGGAAGGAAGGAAGGAAGGAAGGAAGGAAGGAGAAAGGAGGGAGAGAGGGAGGGAAAGAAGAAGCAGAACAAACTGTAGACAATTAGTGAATCTTAGTAAAGGATGGTTGTGGGGGTTAATTGTACTATCCTTGCAAAGTTAATGTTAAAATGAGATTATGTCAAAATAAGGAGAAAAACAGTAGGGTAACCATATCAGCTAAAAAAACAATATTAAAAGTAATATTCACAGAACAAAGCTCAATTTCTCTTCATATATTCATTATATGTACATCTTCAAATATATGGCTTTCTTTTTTAAAATTTTAAAAGATATTTAGATTACATAAATGTTATACAAAAAATATAGGGATTCCCATATGCCCCACTCCCCAAACCTCCCACACCCTCCCACATGAACATCCTTCATTAGTGTGGCACATGCATTGCAATTGATAAATGCATCCTGGGACTTTGCCATTAAGCATGGACCATAGTTCATATTGTAGCCTACACTCTCTCCCACACAGTTCTGCATGTTATGTGATGATATAAAAAGGCCTATAACTGTCATTGTAATATCACTCAGGACAATTCCCAAGTCCCGGAAAAGCCCCCTTATTACAATGGTTTTCCCCTCTCCCTGCCCCCAGAGCCTCCAGAAGCTACTGGCTCCACATCAATGTTGTAATTTCTTCCATTGCTAGAATCACAATATGTCTATAGCAGAATAGTCCATAGCTCTTCCCCTAATCCAGAGGATTCTGGGATGGTGGCATCCACTCCACCTCCAAAAGAAAGGGGGCTTATATCCCATGGGGAAGATGGATAGGACTATTCTGCCTACAGCTGCAGACTCTCTCCATTCCCTGGGATAGCCATTGTCCATCATCACCCCGCCAGTTGTCCTGGGTGAGTCCAATATGCTGTAGAGTAAGTGTTGTAACTCTGCAGAGATTCTAGGTCTAGCTGGCACATGGACAGCCCAAAGACTTGAGTCTCTGGACTTACACCTAAAAACTCCATCAACAAGTATAGGTTTAAATAGAAGGGGGAAATGAGCCCTGTGCAGAGAAAACATGATTGTATCTAACTCTGTCACTCTTAGGAGCACAAACTCCAAAGTAGGGCCCACAGGCAAGGCACCAAACTCCACAGCTATCTGGCCTGACAATAGGACCTGGGTGTCTCCCAGGTCCATATAAACTCATTTGTCTTTACCTTTTCCCCCTTTTATTCAAGGTCTTTATCCAACCACATTGCCAGGTGGTGCTTGGTAGGCATCTGTCGGTGCCAGGGAGGCTCATCCCCAGGAGTCATGTCCCATGCTGTGAGGAAGGTAATGCATTTATATGCTGAGTTTTGCTTAGAGAGAAGCCACATTTGAGCAACAGGGAGGCTCTTAGGAGGCAAACCTTAGGTACCACATAACTATAGGTTAAGTTTCAATTTCAAGAGAAAAGGCTCATAAGCCTAGTCACCAATAGCAAGGGCCCATCTGTGGATCATTCTCCATTGCCAGTCACTGCCCCTGCACTTGGGGGACTGTTGCTGATCCCTTAGAGAATGTGGCAATAGCTCTCCAGGTTGGGAATTCAGTTTTCTCTCAGTTATTGTGTGAGTCTACACCCATTGTGACAATGCCCAGTGAGCATTTGAACAATTTTATATACATTATATGTATGCTCAGGTGAACTTCCTCCCATGCATTCCCCATCCCTGACACCCCACACCAACAATTATTCCCCACCCCAGTTGTAACCCTTCTGTGATCCAAAGCTTCTTCAAAGATAAAGCCATTATAATAGCTGAATACATTTAATAGGAAAATGAAATAAAAATGGTAAGTTTAAATGTAAGAAATAAACTACATAACAATTAAAAAAAAACAAAAATACAATAAAATTAAAAGGTTAATTTATTAAAAAGAATTTTTTTTGACATTTTGCTTTTCAACACTGCAATATCGTCCTGTCTGTACCATGACACCTTCCCCCAATCATTCCCTAGTGTCTCACTATTTTTCATTTTGTTTTCAAAGGAATTTTAGGTCATAGGAAAGTCACACAGAGAATCCAGGAGACTCTCATGTACCCAACATCTCCCCCCTTTCCTCTTCCCCCAATATTAATAAATTTTATATGTGGATGGCACTTTCATTATAACTGATATACAAGTAGTGAAATAAGCTACTAAACATGATCAATGATTTACATTATGGTTTACATTTTAGACAGCACACTTTTATAAATTTTTATGATATTTACAATGTTCTGTGCCCATCATTGTAAGATCATGTAGAACACTTCCACTGCCCACTAAAAACCTCTTGTTTGATCTGTTCTATTCCTCCCTACCTCTCCCCTCGGTGCCCACAGTGACTCCCTGGATTAACTTCTTGGATGACAAGTTTCATAGTTATATGCAACAAGACTGAGGTCTTGACTACTGGTTGGTCCTTCCTTATTAGAAACTGCTCATGCTTTTGAGAGACTCCCACCTATTTGTGAACAAATAGGTCCTCCTGAGGATGGGAGTCCAACTCCTTCTCACACATTATATGGGCCTCCACCCACTGATACAACACATTATGACGGAAGGATCACTCATACACTCTCTAGAAGCCTGCTCCAGGTGTGCCCTGTCCTGACTGCCCCCGTCCAACACTCTAAACCAATAACTCTTCCTTGTCATATTGGCATAAGAGCATTTTTAACTTTGTACTTTCAACCACACACCCACAAATACCCGTGTTGATTTGGGCCCTCTACCAACCCTCTCCTTAGTATTCTGAACCTTCCAAACCACTCTTCCCAATCTACCCACCTGTCAAACATGCACACTCAACCCAATAACATCACTGCCCTCCTGTCATATCCCTTCTATATGCAACTACACATGTTCACCTTACCATAGATTACATCTGTATGGGTGTTGGCTCAAAACCTTCTTCTCCCTTTCTATTACTTGTATACCTATCTTCCAATATAGCTCTCTGAGTGTGATCAATTTTTTCAATTCATATCAGTGAGGTCATGTACTGTTGATCCTTCAATGCCTGGCTTGCTTTACTCACCATAACATAAAGTTCTCAAGGTTCATCCATGTTATCCTATGTGTTAGCACTTTATTCCTTTTTACAGCTGAATAATATTCCATTGTGTGTATGTACCGCATTTTGTTTATCCATTCATCAGTTAATGGGCACCTGGGTTTATTACAACCTTTTGCAATAGTGAATAATGCAGCTATGAACATTTTTGTTCATATATCTCTTCATGTCTGTGCTTTCAATTCTTCTGGGTATATACCCAGCAGTGGAATTGCTGGATCATATGGCAGTTCTATAGTTAGTTTTTTAAGGAAATGCCAAACTGTCCTCCACAATGTCTGGGCCACTCTACATTCCCACCAGAGGTGGATGAGAGTTCACATTCCTCCACATCCTCTCCAATACATGTATTCTGCTGTTGTTTTTTTTTAATAGCAGCCATTCTAATGGGTGTAAGATGGTGTCTCATTGTGCTTTTTAGCCATTTGTATTTTTTCTTTGGAGAAGTATCTCTTCAAACCACTTGCCCATTTTTGAATGGGTATTTTGTCTTTATTTTCGAGATATAAGATTTATTTATATATACCTGATATTAGGCTTCTATCAGAAATATGGTTACCAAATATTTTCTCTCATTGGGTAGGCTGTCTTTTGACTTTCTTGACAAACTCCTTTGAGGTAAAAAGGGTTTTAATTTTGAGAAGGTACCATTTATCTATTTTTTTCTTTTACTGCTTATGCTTTGGGTGTGAAGTTCATGAAGCCATTTCCTATTACAAGGTCCTATAGATGCTTCCCTACATTATCTTCCAAGGTCCTTATGGTCTTGGCTCTATATTTAAATCTTTGATCCATCTTGAGTTGATTTTTGTATAAGGTGTCAGATGGTGTTCCTCTCTCATTCTTTTAGATGTGGATATCCAGTTCTCCAAGCATCATTTTTTGAAGAGGCCATTCTCTCCCAGTTGATTGGGCTTGGTAGCCTTGACAAATATCAGATGACTGTATATACAAGGATCTGTGTCAGAACTCACAATTCAGTTCCAATGGTCGGTATGTCTATCCCTGTGCCAATACCATGCAATTTTGACCACTGTAACTTTGTAGGATGTTTTAAAGTCAGGTAGTGTGATAACCCCAGTTTCTTTTTCAATATGTCTTTGGCGATTTGGGGTCTCTTACCCTTCCAAATAAATTTGTAGTTAGTTTTTCCAATTCATTTAAAAAAATGTTGTGTTAATTTTTATTGGGATTGCATGAAATCTGTAGATTAGTTTGGGTACAATAGTCATCTTAATGAGGTTTAGTCTTCCTATCATGAACAGGGAATATTCTTCCATTTATTTAAGTCTTCTTTGATTCCCTTTAACAGTGTTGTGTAATTTTCTGTATATAAGTCCTTTGCATCTTTAGTTAACTTTATTACTAGGAATTTTATTATTTAAGTTACTATTGTAAAAGTTATTTTTTTTCTTGATTTCCTCTTCAGATTGCTTATTATTCTTGTACAGAAATGCTACTGTTTATGATCATTGATCTTATAACCTGCTACATTACTGAACTCATTTATAAGTTCTAGAAGTTTTGTTGTAGATTTCTCAGGGTTTTCTATGTATACGATCATGTTGTCTGCAAATAATGCAATTTTTACTTCTTCTTTTAGAACTTGGATGGCTTTTATATCTTTTTCGTACCTCAATGCTTGAGCAAGTACTACTAAGACAATGTTAAAAGGGAGCAGTGATAGTGGGCATCCTTGTCTTTTTCCCAAACTTAGAGGGAAAGCTTTCAGGATTTTATCATTGAAGATGATGTTAACTGTGGGTTTTTCATATATACCCTTTATCATGTTCAGAAATTTTCCTTCTATTCCTATCTTTTGCAGTGTTTTTAACAGGAAAGGATGCTACATTTTATCAAATGCTTTTTCTGCGTCTATAGAGATGATCATGTGATCATGTTTATGTGGTGTATTACATTGATTTATTTTCTTATGTTGAAGCATCCTTGCATACCTGAGATGAAACTGATGTGGTCATGGGGTAAAATTCATTAGATATGTTGTTGAATGCGAATAGCAAGTACTTTGTTGAGGATTTTAGCATAGAGGTTCATTAGAGAGATTGTTGTGTAATTTTCCTTTCTCGTGGCATCTTTGTTTGACTTTCGTATTAGGGCAATTTGGGCATCATAAAATTAGGTAGGTAATGTTCCTCTTACTTCTATTTTTTGGGTGAGCTTAAGCAGGATTGGTTTTAGTTATTTCAGGAATGTGTGGTAGAATTTACCTGTGAAATCATCTGGTCCTAGGCTCTTCATAGTTCAGAGGTTTTTGATGACTGAGTCTATCCCTTTACTTCTACTAGGGCAGTTGAGTTCATCAATTTCTTCTTTCATCAATGTAGGCTCCTTGTGTGTTTCTAGGAATTTGTTATTTTCTTCTAAATTATCATTCCTGTTGGCATATAATTTTTTTTAAAAGTATCCACTTATGATACTATTTATCTCTTTGGGGTCAGTGGTGATATCCTCTTCCTCATTTCTTATTTTGTGTATTTGCATCTGCTCTGTCTCTTTTTTTTCTTTGTTAGTCTGGCTAAGGGTTTGTCAATTTTATTAATCTTCTCAAAGAACCAGCATTTAGTTTTGTTTATTTTTTCTAATATTTTCTTATTTTCTATTTTATTTAGTTCTGCTCTAATCTTCATTATTTCCTACTTTTTTCTTCCTTTGTGGTTAGTTTGTTGTTGTTTTTCCATTTCCTCCAGGTTTGCAGTTACATCTTCAATTTTAGCTCTTTCTTCTTTTTTGATATATGCATTTATGGCTATGAATTTCTCTTAGTACAGATTTTGCTGAAGATTTTGATATATTGTATTGTCATTTTCATTTATTTCAAGGTAGTTACTGATTTCTTTTGAGATTTCCTCCTTGACTTACTGTTCGTCTAAGAGTGTGTTGTTTACCTTTCATATCTTTGTGCCTAATCTGGTTCTCTGGCACTTACTGATTTCCAATTTCATTCTGTTGTTTTCAGAGAAATTACTTTGTATAATCTTGATCTTTCTGAATTCATTGAGATTTTTTTCTGTGGACTGGTAGGTGGTCTATCTTGGAGAACGATCCATGTGCACTCAAGAAGAATGTATATCCCACTGTTATTGAGTGCACTGTTCTGTCAATATCTATTAGGTCCAGAACCTCTAATGTATTAACCAAAGTCTTTGTTTCTTTATTATTTTTTTGTCATGATGTTCTGTCTAATGGTGATAATAGTGTATTAAACTCCTCCACTATAATCGTAGAGGCATCTATTTCTTCTCTTAATTTTTCCAGTTTATGCCTCATGTATTTTGAAGTACTGCTGTTAGGTGCTTAAATGTTTATGATTGTTCTTTCTTCTTTAAATATTACCCTTTTCACTAATACATAGTGACCATCTTTGTCTATTACAATAGTTTTGCATTTAAAATCTGTTTGCTTGATATTATTATAGTTACTCCTACCATTTTTGTGCTGTTGTTTGCTTGTAAAATTGTTTCCAGCCATTCACTTTCAGCCTCCTTGAATCCCTGGGTCTAAGGTGGGTTACTTGTAGACAACATATAGATGAGTCATATTTCCTAATCCATTCTGACAATCTGTATCTCTTGACTGGTGAGTCTAATCCATTAACATTCAGTGTTATTACTCACAATGAATTTCCTTCATCAGTCATATTATCTTTGGGTTAATGTATGTCATATGTTGTTTTTATTTCTCTTTTTTTCTTTTTAGTTGTTTTTATACTATCCTCCAGCTCTCTTTCTCCTGTTTTTTCCTTTTGACATGTAGAACTCTCTTTGGTATTCCTTGAAGTATAGGTTTCTTATTGGCATATTCTCTTAATTTCTGTTTATCTGTGAGTATTTTTATATCTCCATCATTTTTGAATGCCAGCTTTGCTGGATAGAGAATTCTTAGCTGGGATATTTTTTCTTTTAGTACCTTAACTGTGTCATACCACTGCCTTCTTGTCTCCATGGTTTCAGAGGAGAAACCAGCACTTAATCTTATTGAGCTTCCCTTGTATGTGATGGTTTTCTTTTCTCTTGCTGTATTGAGTATTTTCTCTTTGTCTTGAGCATTGGACAATTTGACGAGTATATGTCTTGGCATAGTCCTGTTGGGATTTATAGTCTTTGGGGTGCACTGCACTTCCTGGACTTGTACATTCATCTCCCTCAATAGGGTTGAGAAGTTTACAAACATTATTTTCTCCAAAACTCTTATTGTCCTCTTTCCCTTCTCTTCTTTGTTTGGGATGACTATAATGCATATGTTTGTGCATTTTGTGTTGTCATTCAAATCCTTAAGTCTCTGCTGGACTTTTTCTGTCTTTTTATCTATCTGTTCTACCATCTGTTTGATTTCAGATGTGCAGTTTTCCACATCACTAGTTCTTTCCTCCACTTGTACAAATCTACTGTTATGTGATTTCAATGTCTTTTTGATTTCTTGGATTATGCCATTCATCAACATCATATCTGTTAACTTTTTATGTATGTTTACAATTTCTTCTGTATATTCTTCTAGTGTCTTCTTAATATTCTAAATCTCTTCCCTCACTTCATTAATTTGGTCCATGATATTTGTTTGTACAGCTTTGAGTAGTTGTTCAATGTTCTGCACCTCTTCTTGGTTTTTAGTTTGTTCATTGGACTGCGGCCATGTCTTCCTCTATCTTAGTATCTTAGTATGGCTTGTAATTTTTTGTTGCCCTTTGGTCATCTTTTTATCTTGATGGGTTTATTCAGTTGATTAGCTTCTCTCTTTACTCTAGATTTTATTTAATTGTTTTTGTTGTGTGTTAAGTCTTCTCTTTGACACTTTGTTTTTATTATTCTATTTTATTCCTGTTGTCTTTGTTCCTTTGGAGGAAAAATTTAGGGCCAGAGAAAGTGAAAGTGGTAAGAAAAGTAAAAGAATAATAATAATAGGAATTGTTAAAAGAGGAACCATTTAAGACTTGGAAAATGAATATTTAACTCATGTAAACAATGTGGAGTAATAGGAATAGAAAGGTGGGCTACAAACAATGAAATGGGTAACCAAATAGAGAAAAATATATAGACTGAATTAAAGGTCAGTATGAGGAGGAGAGAGGGAAGGAGAAAAGAAAAGATAAAAGGAAAAAGTTAATAAAAAAGAAAACAAGATAGATGAGGTAGAAATAAAAAACAGAAATATTGGGGACTAAACAAGGAGAAACAGAATATAAGGATAGCAACAGAAAGCAGAAGATAAAATGATGAGGGAAGTAAAAGTGATAGCCTGAAAGTATACAAAATTGAAATACACAGAAAAGGGGAAATCGAGGAAGAGGAAATAGTAACCAAGAATCAAGCCAGCAGCACCTTGAGGAATTTATCTCTTAATCCAGCTTCCTCCAGATCAATGCCCTGAAGCCTCCTACTCTGTGGATTCCCAAAACAGTTCTCTCAGACAGGATCTTGCCCCCACTCAGCTGTTTTTTGTGAGAGAGATCTGCCTATGTTCCTTTGAAAGAGAATAATTTAGTAGCAGATAAAAGGAAAGAGATAGGAAGACAAAAAGAATCATAGTAGTAGTATTAGTAAACGGCAGTAGAGCAAATGTACAAGACCTAGGAAATTGAAAAATTAACGCAAGTAAGAAGCACAAAGGAATAAGATTAGGAAAGTGGAATTGAAACAATGAAACAAGAAACAGAATAGAGAAAGAAATATACATGTCTTTGACCCTTGTTCTTTTGGGAGTTGGTATGCAATGTCCTGGTTTGCTGTGCCCCAAATCATGTCCCCATGGCAGCCTCTGGCTTTTTCTTTGTTGTTTCAAGTGAGAACTAAGATTTGTATGTCTAACCCATAGGCCATGTTCCCACAATTCCTATTGTTTACTATTAATACCCTTAAGTCTCCTACAGTTTAAGAAAATGTCCTATATAAATATTATTCAAGAATTCACAGAATAATTTTATATGCCAAAATATTTTTAAAAACAGAACAATAGAGCAATATTTTCTAAAGTATCAAGCATTCATTTAAATGCTGTTGCAGAATATGATTTTTAATGAAAAGGCTTTAGTTACATTCCATAGGAAAGTCTTTAATTCTTTTCTTTTTTTTTTTTTTTTTTACATATTTTGTAAATATTTATTTTGGCCTTAATATTTTGCAAACCTTCTGACAGAGCAATCCTTCTTGATATGTATCCTAAGGAAACAGCGAGGAAGGTGTGCAAAGAGTTATCTGATAATGGTTAAAATAAATGTATGCAGGCATCCTAAATTTTCATCAATTGCTGATCAGTTTAAAAACTGATGGCACATACATACAATGAATAGTATGCAACCATTAAAAATCTCATTATAGAACAATACTTAAAATATGGGGATATGGTCATGCTACAGTATTAAGTAAAAAAAAGTCACAAAACAATATATATGATATTATGCCAATTAAATAATAAAAACAATACAATTATATACATGTATACAAGAAAATCTTTGAAGATATACAGCAAAATGTTAATGGCAACGTTTAGGTGGCAGAATTATTAGTGATTTTAGTTTCTCCTTTGCAATTTTTTCTATTTTGCATTTTTTCCCGTGACCACATATTATTTTTACAATCAGGAACAGAATGTAATTAAATAAAAACTCAAGTATAGGCTATCTTCAAAGCAAGCACAGCAATGAACTCTGAGGTCTTTCAGCTATGAATGTTATATAACTCAAAATTGGGAGGACCATAAAAAGTAGTCACTGGAGGTTAGTATTTGAATGAAAAACCCAAAGAGCTTGTTTCAAATCATGTCGACTTTCACATCACTAATATAATTAAAGCAAGTAAATCAACTGGGCAGCATGTCACTCACGCTTCAGACACACTTCACAGCTGTCTGCATGTTCACAATCTTCACCTTGCTCACTTTTTACAATTTTAAATATGAATATCAATGCCCTTTTTTCATAAGCCTACCATATAAATGCCACAAACCCACTGAGGGATTTCCCCAGGCTTTATTTTAGGTTCCACAAGAAAGGATGTAAAAGAGACCTTTCTTTTGTAAAGTGATTCTATAATTCTGTCCAATATCCAACATTTTCAAGGCCAAGTAATCATATTTAATAGATCCTAAATTACATTCGGTCAGGCAAGGATTCCCTTGATGATATTAACCAGAGAGGAGGACTGACAGTCAGAGACCCGAAAGTAAGATATTGGCATGCATGCTTTCCTTTGCAGGGGTCGCCCTACAGCTTTAATTCTTTTATGTCTACATATCCAAACATTTGTTTCTTTTTTTCTTTTCTTCCCTTTTCTTTTCCTTTCTATTCTATTCTATTCTATTCTTCTTTTTTATACATACCAACTTTATAGAAATTTTCATATCAATAAATATAGAAGTTATAAGTTTGTAAATCTTCTCCAAGAACGCCAAAAATAGTGGTTTGAGTTTTACTATAAATAATTATTTTCTTTCTTTTTTTATTAGAGAAGTTTTGAGTTTACAAAACAATCGTGCTTGACATACAGAATTCCCATATATCATTCTTTCAATACCACCTTGCATTGTTAGGGAACATTTGCTACAAATGAGGACAGAACATAATAATAATACTTACATAGATTTATTTTAGTTTATGAAGAAGATAAATGTATAATCTATAATTTCAAACTCCCTGCCAGGATTTTGTTTGCTAAAAATTACTGGGAAAATCCAAAGTAAAAAACTTCATATAAAATGTATGATGATATACATGTTTTGTAAGTTCACACCTTTTACTATACAGTTAATGTATATGTATGTTCATATGTGAATGATATACATCAATAAATTTTTAATAAAAATGTCCCAGATAAAAGTTTTATATAAAAGTAATATGAAACAGGTATTAATATTCTGCCTCCTTCTCTTTTCTATGAATTATTCAAGATGTTGAAAATATGGGCAGTGAAGAAAATAGAAAATATTTATAGTTCCATAGAGTTTACTGTCTAGATTAGTGAAGAAAGATAATAAATAATGAGGCAAACATTTAATATACCAGGGTTAAAAAGTGCCATGAACTAAAAATAAAAAGGCAAACAAAGAAAATGATGGTGGCAAACCTATGGAGATGGGCTGTGTACTATTTAAGATAGCATAGTCAGGCAAAGCACATTTGATTAGTTATTACTTGAGCTAATACCTAAATCAGTCATTCTCATTTGGGAGAATTTTTCCTCCTAGAGGACATTTATCAGGCATTTTTAGTTGTCACAACTGGGGAGTAGGGAGCTCTGGCAATTAGTTGATAGAGGCCAGGGATGCTGCAAAATAGCTTGCAATACAAAGGACAGTCCCACCCAGCAAAAAATTATCTGACAGTCCCACCCAACAAAAAATTATCCAACCCAAAATATCAACAGTGCTGGTCAGATCCATGAGGGGAAAAAAAAAAAAAATATATATATATATATATATATATATACACACACATAAATTTTGAATTTACATGCTGGAGGAGAGTTCTAGGAAGATGAAATAGCAATTACAAATGAAATATGCTTGTTTTATAGGAAGAAAATTATGAAGTCTGGAGTGGCAACATAAAAATTGAAGATGGGATCAGAAACATTCTAGGGCACCTTATCATAAAGGGCTATGGGATTTTATCTGAAGTGCGCTGGGAAGACATTTGAGAGATTTAGGATATAATTTGATTTATAGTGTAATAGGATTACTCTGACTGCCTTATTGAGAATGGACAGTGGAAGCATGGAGGTTGGTTAGGAAGAAAGTGTAATAATCAAGGAAATAGACTATGGAAGTTTGGATAAGAGTGTAGCAGTACATATAGAGAAAAATAGTCTGATTATGGATAAAATTTTTATTGTTCATGGGCATAGCAGTTTGGAATTATTAATGAATTCCAAAAATAGATGTTGGACTGTTTGTAAACTGGTCTGTACCTGGGCATGATTAAATTATGATTAGGGTTTTGATTGAGCCACATCAGTAGGATGTTGAGTCCCTGTCCCCTTGTTGAGTGGGGACTCACAGATAAAACTACATGGCACAGCAGAAGAATAAGTTGGAGTTTTGATGCTGAGCTTTGAGATGGACCCCAGGAAATGAACACACAGGAGAAGAACACAGAGTAATAGAGATGACTCCTTAGACAGTGCAGAAGCCCTGGGTAGAGAGACAGAGCCATTTGCCTGACAGTCTAGGGCTGGCCTTGTGGAGGGAGCACAGCAGCTGAGCCCAGAGAGAAACAAAGCCCCAGGAAGAGAGGAACCCAAGAACCCTGAACTCTTGGCAGGCATCAGCAGCCATCTTTCTCCAATACATGGCAATGGACTTTGGTGAGGGAAGTAACTTTTGCTTTATGACCTGGTAACTGTAAACTTCTACCCCAAATAAATACCCTTTATAAAAGCCAACAGATTTCTGGTATTTTGCATCAGCATGCCTTTGGCTGACTAATACAGAATATGATAACAAGGAGTGGGGAAGTGCTTTTGCAATTGCCAAAATGCTGGAGTGTTTTTATAAATGGATAAGGGGTATGTTTTGGAGTAATTGTGAAATGCTTGGTAGAAAACACCCACAGTGCTTTGAAGAGACAGTTGATAGTAATAGGACTCTAAAGAGACTTTTTATAAGGCCTTAGAAGTAAGTGATGAAACTATGATTGGAAACTGGAGAAAGGCAATCTGGGTTTTAAAGTCCCAGAGAACTTAACAAGATTAACTCCTTGTATTTTATGGAAGGCAGAATTTGAAAATGCCAAGCCTGGGTATTTAGTTGAAGAACTTTCCAAAGTAAACTCGGTGAATGCAGCTTGGCTTCTCCTTGCAGCTTATAGTAAAATGCTAGATGAGTGAGATAAGCTGAGAACCGAATTTTTGGGCACAAAGAAAACAGAAACTGACTCTGGAAATTTCAAGCCTCTGAAAATCAAATCTGCAGATGATAGTGCCCCATTTGAAGACTTAACTAAACTTGGAACTTGTAAGTCAGGATTGAAGATGCAGTTATCTCAGAAAGACGTGTGGAAAGTCTTACTTTCTGATGGCTTGGATGCCTGCTTCTTGCATGCTAAACTAACAAGCTTTTTGGGAGAGCTATGTGAACAAAATCACTGTTAGCTTGGACTGAAAGGGACATGGAGAGGAGAGATTGAAAGAGAAACAGCTTTAAGAGGAAAATCATGGATGCTGAGGTCTGGAATTAAGACATCACCTTGAGTCAAGAGAGGAACATCCCCCATGTGTATAGAGAGGGTGAGTTTGCACCAGCAATTGAAGAGGGTGGTTGGTCCCACCTGATGCTGCAGGAGGGTTTTGCCATTGCAAGGTACAGAAAGGGTGAAGCAGATTCCTCAAGGATTAGGGCAGATAAGGTCTACACCCCATAGGTTTGAGAGGGGTAGACCTGTACCCATGGATTAGGGAAAGCCAGGTGGTCCAATTATTGCTCTGAGAGTGTTGAGCATGTATGCAAAAGGTTAAGGAGGATGTTGTCTTCACTTCACTGTACTAGGGGGGCTAAGACTGTAACCCAAAGATTGGGTAAAGTGTGGCAATCACCACAATAATCTTGAAGGGTGAGGTCTGGAGCTAAGTTGTCCCCCAGATGCTTGATGAGGGGGAACCAAGAAAATGGCCATTGGGCAAGCCTATGGACAAGGTGGCTCCCCATAAGTCCCTAGGGAGAAGAAACCTTCATCTTAAGAATGACTCTCAGAGTTTGAAATTGAATGGAGGATGCTCTGCAGGTTTGCTGAACTGTAGAGGACCCATGACTCATGTTTCCCTCCAAATTTCTCTGTATGATAATGAAAATGTTTATCCTTTGTCTGTCCATTTGTGTATTGGAAGCAGGTAAATGAGTTTGTAAGTTTCAGAAGTCTACAGCAGAAGGGACTTTGCCCCAAGATAAACTGTATTTCTTTAAACTGATTATGATATGATTTTGTACTTAGTATTGTTATGGATTTAAGGTTTTTTGAATATTGTAGTGTATTTTTGGAATTCATAGGGTGGAGTATAGCAGTTTGGCATCTTTTATTAATTCCAAATAGATATTGGATTATGTTTGGAAATTTATCTCTGCCTCGGCATGATTAAATTATGAATCAGGATTTGATAAGGCCATGTCAGTAGGACAGTGAGTCCCCACCCCCCTGGTGGGTGATAAAACTACACAGCTGAGCAGAGGAGTGAGTTGGAGTTTTGATGCTGAGTTTTGAGCTGGAGCCTGGGAATTGAACACACAGGAGAAGAACACAAGGGAATAGAGATGACTCCTTAGATACTGCAGAAGCCCTTTGGGAGAGAGACAGAGTCATTTGCCTGACAGTCTACTGTTGGCCTTGTGGAGAGAGCACAGCAGCTGAGCCCAGAGAGAAAAAGAGTCCCAGGAAGAGAGGAATCCATGAAGTCTGAACTCTTGACAGATGTCAGCAGCCATCTTGCCCCTACATGTGGCAATAGACTTTGATGAGGAAAGTAACTTATGCTTTATGGTCTGGTAACTGTAAGCTTCTACCCCAAATAAATAAATAAAAGCCAATAGATTTCTGGTATTTTGCATCAACACTCTTTTGGCTGATGAGTATAATGGGAAAGTAAGTTTTGAAAAATATTCTGCTGGTTTATTTTAAAACTTAATGTACATTTACTTTATGTCCAAAAATCCATTCTTAGCTGCTTACTCACGAGAAACAATATGTTATAGTACAAAATGATTTGTACTATAATGCCCATGGAAGCATCACACTTAATAGCCAAGAATTTGGAACACCCCAAGTGCCTGTTAATAGAAAAAATAGTTAAACTTTGGTATATTCACACAAGGAATGGTGGTAGAAAAAAATTAGAAAGTATGTACCTATCATAGTTAGGGTATAACTGGGTACTGTCTAAGAAGCAGCATGAGTGAAATTTCTGGAGAGACAGAAATTCTATAACATGATGGGTATTTGAATTTCATGTTTGTATTCAATTTAAGATTTGTTATATTATTGTGAATTTTCATAATATAATGTTGGAAAAATAAATTTTCTTGAACATCCAATGGTGTCAGCCATTTTAGAAGGCAATACTCCATTCAATCAAATATTTTCAATATAGCCTAAGGTTGTCTAGATATTAGAAATGATGCTTTTCATATTTTTCCACTTTGAACCTGGCAACTTACTGATATCTTCATCTGGAACGACAAGGTAGGCCTTGCCCTTTGTCCAAGAATGAATCCTTAGTGCCAGGGACAGCTAGGTAGTCAGACCCCTGGTTGTTATGGACTGTGCAACCAGAGGGAATTGGTGCCTAGATCCCAGATAAAGCTAACTGGAAACATAGAGATAAAATAAATAATAAATTCCTAGGTACGGAGTAGAAGAATTAATTCTGCTAATAAGAGCAAGTAAGATAGTAAATGTGGGAACAAAAGTTTTTTGCAACCAAATATGGGTCTCAGCAAACCATTAAGAGATGCTGGAAAATGAACCAGGCACGAGGAGAGTATTCATGATGCTGAGATGGTTTAAGCACCTATAATATTCTCTCTGTTATGAATATCTTTTCAATCTTTCTTCCTTTCCTTAAATTGACTAATGCTTCAATATTCAACACTGATATCATTTCTTCCAGGAGCTATTTTATTCTAGGCTACTAGCTTCCCATTATATTATATTCAGCACATCAAAGGGAAATTTACCAAGGGGATTATCCCTCTGCCCTGCACTGGACTGTAAGTTATTCAAGGCCAGTGATATTAAGTCATTACACTTTACATCTCTAAAAATGTGTACAAGGTCTGTCACACAGAAGTCAATAAATAGAATTGTAAACATGACCAGAAATTTGTGCATATTATTTTGCACTTCTTACTTTATAATACATCTTGGAGACAATTGTTTATCTGCACATAGATGCTTCTTTTTAATGGTTGCTTACCAAAGCCTTACTATTCTGTACATAGTGATACAAATCGGAGGTGTTTCTCATCCTTTTGACACTCTTGACAATTACATTGCAGCAATTGTTTTTGTGATGTGTATGATTATATCTATAGGAAGTGAAATAGCTTGATAAAATCATTGTGCATTTTTATATGATAAACCATGGAGAATCACATCCTAAAATATGTCCCCAATTTGCACTCTTATAAACAGTAAGTGAGGTGACCTGTTTTCCTATTATCATAATTTTATCAAAAAAAATTTTCAGTCTAGCAGATGAAAAACAGTATTTTATTTTGTATGGATATCTTCATAAATTAAAATATTGGTAAGAATTTTTTTATTTAAACAGTGATTTATATTTTTAGTTAAAAAGTTCATTTGGTATTATTTATTTGTGTTGTCACTTTCTCTTGATTTTTGAGTTATTTACATAATAAAGTATGCCCTTGTTTCTCAAAAGTGTTGTAAACATATTGTCAAGGTTTTTCATTTGTATTTCGTTTTCATATTTTTGAAGAATAAGTGTGGTAATTGATAAAGAGCAACCTTTCTGGATTTGGAGTCAAGTTGAATCTCAAAAAATATTCTTTTTGTTTTTTTTTTCTGTTTTCTCTCACTTGAAATTGTAGTGAGGATATATAATGTATTCTATATGATGAAAACTATTGAAAAACCCCAGATGTGTCCTAATGCTTTACAGGAGTTTATTTTCTGCATCACAAAAGCTTAAGCTGAAAACCCAAAATGCATTCCTCCTTAGTAGCAAATCAATGACATTTCCTTAATATATCCTCAGTGCCCCCCCATGTCTTAATAAAATCTATTATGGGATTTAGAGCTAAAGTGGAAATGGAGAATAATTTAAATATGAATAACACATCATAATTTATAAAAATAAAGTTTAACGGCACTAGCTGACTTTAGATATAGAAACAGTGAGGAAATTATGAGATGGGATGAGAAAGGAAGGACACAAATCTATTCAAGGCAACAGAGAATGATAAATATTCATGCTGTTTAGATACATGAATGGGTCTTCACTGCACTATTTTTCATGCACTATTAGCCAGGAATTGTTTAGAAAGGACAGCTTTGAGAGTGTTTCTTTGGTTGTTGGTTTGTGTGTGTGTGTGTGTGTGTGTGGTTGTTGTTGATGTTTCTCATTGATAAAAATAGTCTCAAAATTTACCCAAATATTCTCTTGATGTTAAAGGAATATAAAAGTTCAATGAGATAAATTATACTTAGGGAAATCTTATATTGGGTTAAATTATCTCTAGTACTGATATTCACATTTTTTATCATCACATCCTTATAATTATAAAGTAGAATAACTCCCATTTTGGGTAGAAAAATCCCATTTTATCCAGAGGAAAGAAATATTCAGAGTGGCAAATTATTTTCAAAATTAGTCAGAGCTCAGTAATAGCACAAATTTCAGACTCCAAGATTAAAATTCATTTTATTAAATTATATTTTTCCCTTGCAGATGATTCCTTACTTGTGATTTTCTCCTATCCACTGAAGCCATGCAAAAGAGTAACATAGTGACTGAGTTCGTATAACTAAGACTGATACAGGGTCTTACAAAGCAGATAATAATGTTTATTTTTCATTTTCTACTTGAGGATAATGGTGTGGAACCTGATTGTTATTGTGAGGATGTAGTTCATCCAGACCTTTGAAAACTCCATGTATTTCTTCCTATTGTAGCCTGCCATTACACATGTAAGTTTCTCAACTACCATAGTCCCTACACTACTTATTATGCCCACTCTGCAATGAACATCATTTCTTACAATGGTTATATAACCCTGGTGTTTGCATGTGTTTGGTGTCAGGGATCTTCACCTTCATCCTCATGGCTGTTGGTCTCTGTGTAGACATTTATAAGCCCTTAGATTACAAAGCCACCATGAGCAAGCAAAATCTTGATTATTTTTCCCCTGGATAGAGTCCATTAGGTATTCTACAGCCAGATTATCCTGACTCTAAGATTTCCCTTCTTTGGATGCAATTCGATTGATCACTATTTTTGTGATATGCAACCTTTGTTGTAACTTACCTGTAAGGATACTTATGAAATCAACCTACTGTTGGTACCCAATAGTGAGGTCATTTACATAAACAGTTTCATGGTACCGATGATAGCATATATTGTAATCTTGCATTCACTGCAAAGTCACATGAGCTCTTAAAAACAAAAATCACTCCAGCCAATAGAGATGAAGCAGAAGTAGTCAGAGAGATTTAAAGCATGAGAAGTCCTTGGTATAATGTTGCTGGTTTGAAGATGAAGAAAGCAACATGACCAGAAATGCAGGTTGCCTTTAAAAAGATGAGAAAGGGTTCTGGCTGAGAGTCAACAATGAAACAAGGACTACAGCTCTACATTCACAAGTAATTGAACTCTGGGAACAACCTAAAAGATCCTGGCAGTGGATTCTTCCCCATAGTCTCTAGATAAAAGCCCAGGCAGGCTGATATTTTGATTTTTGCCTTTGAAGGACAGATGAAGAGGATCACCTGAGCTCACCTAAGACATCATCCTTCCTCAGTAACCTACAATATACTCATCACTCAATCTTTTATTTGTACTGAATTGGGTATGATTATAAGGCCATTGTGAATGGAGGTCTCCTATTCAGCCAGGAAAGGGAATTTGTTGGCCTCTGTGCTGACTTCATGTTAAAATGGAATATGTACTACTTAGAATCTTTTGTTTATAGTAGGTAGCCCTTACAGTAATACCAAGAAATGGGAAAAGGCCCTATTAGCTATCTTAATATGTAGGCATATGCACATAGTTAAGAATTGCAGCCGAGTGTGGCAGGGTTCTATTTTATAAGCTCATTCTCCAAGCCATATGTCATAATCACATACATTTTATTAATTCCAGATAAATGATATATTCATGAGTAAGCAAGTTAAGTCAAATATTTGACCATAATTTTCTTACTATATGTTGTTTTCTATCAAAAAAACAACAACAAAGAAACTTGAAAGTGAAGCACAATAAGATAAACCATTTTTGTACTATAAAAATCATTCTATTCTCCAAAAAAGGAAGGCAATATCTGTTCACAGCTAAGTTGAATTCTGAGGAGTGAACTGGATCATTATGGCAACTCTCCTTCCTTCCTTCTTAAAGTCCAATCTTTTCTTTTTTGTTTGTCTTCCTGTAATTAATTGCAACCTTTTGTTGAAAGGAATGCTGGGAGAAAAGGGAATAGAAAAAAATGTAAAATGGACAAGAGATAGAAGGAAAAAGAAACAGATGGTTTTTAATATGATATGTAAGAGTTTGTATCCAATAATAGATTCTAAAACAAAAGTTGTGTTATTGGTCATTTCCATCATATTAAATACTTCATTTGTCTGTCTTTTCAGTAGCCAAACTCTTATTGAGATATTAAGAATGAAGAGAAGAGAGAAGGGAACACATTTGTTGAGGATTAAAAAGAGGCAAGAGGTAACCTTTGCTATTCCTGTGACTGAAAGGAAAAGTTGAGTCTACATCACTTGGCTGCAAGGCTAGATCCTGCATATCCTGAGTTCCTACTTACTTTAATAAAATGAAATGTGTCCAGAAGAGATGGGCTGCTAAGGGTTGAGTTGGTGGCCATCACCCCACATACCTATTGTTATTAACTTTCTCATAGCCCTTAATGCATTTTTTTCTGACCTTTTACTTATCCTTTTCCTCCCTTTTGTGTTTTATCTTTCCATTAATTAGTAGGTGTCTATTTTATCCTGTTTATATTAAATCTCATTGATTAAAGATGGCAAACATCTTTTCAATCTGTTTCAATCTAAGGGGCAAGAGATGAAGGTTGACTGTGATTTGGCAGATCTTGTGTGAGATCCTTAGGGCTAGGGTAGTTGGACATATTCTAGTCTTTGCTTGTCATTCTAGTCTGCTTATGTGCCTTAATCCTTAAACCTATTTATAAGAAGCAATCGATACCTGAAGTATTTTCATTTCATGGCGAAGGGCATAAACTCCACAGTGGGCTGTTAGAAATTTCTCATGTTTCTGAAGATCACAGTTTGGAACTTGTAAACTGTTTTTTCTGCTAATATTTCATTGGTTAAGGGAAATTTTATGAATTAGTGAAAATGCTGGTGGGTAGGGAAAGTTTATATGCCCACAGTGAACCATGGGAAAATGAGGAAGTTTTCCCCTGATATTCCAGAGGTTTCCATGACCCTAAAAGAAAATAGTTATTTGTTAAATGCAGAAAAGTCCACAAGAGATGACTCAGTGAAAACGCCATTGGAGCTTTTATTGGGGTTGTGTTGAATCTGTAAATGAATTTGTATAAGATAGACTTCTTAATGATATTTCATCTTCAAATTCATGAATATGGAATATTCCTCCATTTAAAGAAGACATTTCTTGCATTCATCAAATTAAAATGTGCAGATTGCAATAGGAATAACAGTAATTCATGTCTTTCTTTCATCTAATATCAGAGGTCATTTAGTCCAACACCCCAAAGAGAGTAGTACTCTCTAATACATCTCTGTTAACTATCCTGTGGTCATAGGATAGAAAACACAGTGAAAATAATCTTATTCACTTTGACTCTGAATGTGACATTTGAGAACAACTTTTGCATGGCAATTTTCAACTCCACATTTCTCAAGGTATAGATGAGAGGACTTAGAATTGGGGAAATTACTGTGTAAAATACAGAGATTTTCTTGTCCTTGTTCTCACTGCCAGCAGGTAGAATATAGATATAAACAGAGGGCACTAAAAATAAGTCACAACCATTACATGAGAATGACAGTTTGGGAGTCATTTGCTTTATCCTGCAGAGAAGCATGCCCTATGATTGTAGAGTATGCATATGTAAGAAACCAAATGGACAAGAATAACTTCAATCACCGCCATCTTTGAATTGACAATAGCTAAGGTAGTTATGATGTGACTATCTTTGCAAACAGTTTCTAAAATGATTTCAAATCAAAATGTAAGGAAGGGGATGTGACTCAAGTGATTGGGCTTCTGCCTACTACATGGCAGTTTCCAGCTTCAGTTCCTGGTGCCTCCTGGAGAAGGTGAGCTGGCACAGTGGGTAGGAACAGTGAGCTGATGCAACAAAAGAGACACAAAGAGGAAAGACAATGGGAGATACATTGAACCAGGGAGCTGGGGTAGCTCGGGTGATTGGGCAACTCTATTCCACACTGGGCGTCCCAGGTTCAGTTCCCAGGGCCTCCTAAAGAGAAAATAAGCAGACATAGTGAGCACACAGCAAATGGACAAAGAGAGCAGACAGCAACCACAAATAAATGGGGGAGGGAAGGGGAATAAATAAATCTTTAAAAAAATTCTAAAAAGAAAAAAAGTCATACATGTAGTGATTGTTTTGATTAGGGACACAGAAAGGTAAATTGAGGACCATGAGCAGTAAAGCAATAGAATGCCAAAAATACAAGCCCCAAGTCATGACAATCAGCTTGTTACACCTCTGTCTTTTTATGATGACCATGTAGTGCAGGGGCTTGACAATGGCAACATAGCGGTCAAAAGCCATGGAAACCAAGATGAATATTTCCACATCTACCAGCAAGTGGGCAGTGAAGAGCTGAGTCATACAGTCTCTATAGGAAATGATTTTTCTCTCTGCAGCTAAGTGTCTGTATTAGTCAGCTAAAGGGGTGCTGATGCAATGTATCAGAAATCTGTTGGCTTTTATGAAGGGTATTTATTTGGGCTAAAAGCTTGCAGTTACAAGGCCCTAAAGAATCAGACTCAAGTTTGTTTTCTCACTGAAGTCAGTTGTCACGTGTTGAAGCAAGATGGTCAATGATCTCTGTGAGGGTTTGGGCTCCCCCTCTGGGCTTGTCTCTCAAGGTTCCCTATATTAGTCTCAGCTGTCTTCCCATGGTCAGCTGTATGCTATCAGGCAAATGGCCCATCTCTCCCCAAAGTTTTAGCTGTTTGAGCCCTCTCCTTTCTGTCATATGGCAGGCAGGATTGAAATGACAAAGTTCTCTCCTTTGGTTTCTATGGAACTGTCTCTCTTCTTGTGTGACTGTCCATTTTTATCAGCCCACTAAGGTGGCAGGGACTCAACACTGAGTCATGCCCTACTGACATAATATAGTCAAAGCCTAATCTTTTATCAAGTATACATAAAACCTTTGAATTTAATACAATCAAAGCGTATCACACCCAGAGGAACAGACCTGTTTACAACATAATTTCTCTTTTTGGGGGGTATTCATAAATAATATCAAACTGTCACAGTCTCTGATTAGCCAGGAAACCAGAGTGGAGGTGTAGAAGAAATCCAAGAGGAAAGGTGGCAGAGATGGTAGTATATTGGTTGTTAAATTAGATGGCTGTAGGTGATAGTAAGATGATGAAGTTCCCCTTATGACTGCCATGTAACAGAGCATGAACAAGAAATACAACAGTAGCTCTATTTGCTTATTCTCTCATAGATCCAAGAAGACAAATTCAGTGACATTGTTCTGATTTTCCATCAGGTTAAGGTGCATCCAGCATTCATAATATCACTCTAAATAATCAGAAATGATTTAAAGATAATATTAAAGATATAATAGCATTTTATACATTTGAATAGATTTATAAATTGAATTATAATGTATATCACAGCAGACCGATTACAGGATTAAACTTTTAAACCCTTTTTAGATTAAAGGCAGCATTATAATGCCAAATGGTATTTTAATGAAATCATAATACACACCTTGCACTTTTATAAATATATTAATATATTTTTACTCCCATATCAACCCCTTGCCTATGTACATGCTCTTCTTATGCTTATTTTACATATGCAGTAATAGAAGCATAAGAGGGTTCATTAATTACATCAATAGGATTCTTAATTACATTAAGATGTTAACTAGCAGACCTAAAATATGAGCCTGTGTCTGATGCCAGATTACAAGTGTTTCACAGTTAAGCTACATTATCCACAATCAAATGGAATTCCAATTGTTTTTAATCTTTGTAAATATGAACAGGTTTCTCCATTTCTGTCAATAACTACCTATATAAATTTAGGCTACTTCCTTCCCTTTTCTATGCAAAATAACTCTCTAATTCTTAATCTCACTTATCCACACATCCACTTAAATATTTTTATCCTTATAATAAAAATAAATAAAAATAAAATCAAGACATCTTAATTATAATAGAGAAACAGTCTGCATTAGCTACAGTTAGTTTCAGTGCATCTTCTTCTTGGCATGTTCGGTAGAGGTCCATTAAAGACATGGAAAAACTGGAAATAGGGAATCAGAAGCAGTTATTTCTGGGTATCTGAATATAGGAAACAAGATGTTACTATATAAAATTTCATCTTTCTCCTAATTAGGATAAAGGCACAGTTTAGAGGCTGCTTTTTACACTTTAAGACACTTCAGAGGTTCATTGTTTTCTCTTGCCATTTTGAAGGAATTAATGAGATTAAAGAATGACCTGCATATTGAAACTCACATTTAAAACAGTGTAGACATTCAGATGTAGTGTATCTGGGGGTTGGGGGGAGGGAGTTAATACATTTACATTGAAGCAATCACTTTTATCCCCATGCAAATGTCCTACGCAAATAATGCCCAAATTACTTTTACATTTGATGAAGTTGTTCTTGTTGTTCTTGTTTTATAATGGCATCAGTGAAGGTACAATATGATGTATTCTAAGGATCATGAGGAAAGTATTCAGTCTTGCTAATTCCTAAATTGGTAGCCCTGGGCATTCATTTTCTTCTTTTAGTGTCAAACCAGAACAGATGATGCTGGATGCATTTTACACGTATCAAGAGAAAAGAAAATGAAATTCATATGAAGACTAGTATATAAAGGGTTTATGATTCTAATTTAATTCAGCCCACAAAACAGTTTTGAACATGTTTTCGAGAGGAACAAACTGTGTGTAAGGAAATAAATATCAGAATTTTCTTCAGTTAATTGGTTTTATCCCCTGTGGGTTTTTTTGTTCTGCCACAATTGAAGAACTCATGTTATAAGGAAAAAACATGGGCGTTAATGAAAATTTAGTCTGAAATCAAAATACAACTGTGGCAGTTTGATGTAATTATGAATTCCAAAAATATAATTATTATTGCACTTAGCTTAAAATAAGAATTGAAATTGCATTTAAAGGGATCACTGAATGTTACTCTCTGTGAAACTGAATGTTTTGTGTGCTGCTTATTTATATTATCTGTAAATCAGAACTTGGAGAAATTCTACTTTCTTAACCTATTCATGCAGGGAATAAAATATGAAAAATTAAAAATTAAAAAAAAATATATATGATTGAATCATGCTTGTAAACTGATCTGTTAATCTGGGCATGATTAGGTTAGGATTAGGGCATTAAGCCCCACCCCTTGGTGGGTGGGGAATTAAATATAAAAGGCAAGGCAAAGGACAGTTGAAGCAGTCTTTAGAGAAGCAGTTTTGATGTTGGAAATGAGGCCCCAGGAGAAGAGAAGCAAGCCGTTCGCCTGATCGTCTGCAGCTGACCTTGTGGAGGAAACAGGAGCTAAGCCCGGAGAGAAATGCAGCCCCGGGAAGAGAGGAACCCCAGAAGCCTGAACCCTGGGCAAATGCCAGCAGCTGTCTTGCTCTAACACGTGGCAATGGACTGTGGTGAGAGAAGAAACTTAATGCTTTATGGCCTGGTATATGTGGACTTCTACCCCAAATAAATACCCTTTATAAAGACCAACCCATTTTTGGTATTTTACATTAGCACCCCTTTGGCTGACTAATACAACAACTTAATAAATTTCTTCTTTATAAATTAAGAATATCCACACCTATTCTCTGTGTTTGTGGAAGAATCTGATAAGTTAAAGAACATAAAGAGATCTATAGATAAGTTTTCATTAAAACTGTAGAACTAAACTGTAGAAAACCTAGAGGATTAAAACTATAGAAAGTTCAAATCTAGATTTAGAATACTTCCCTAACATGGTGCAGCCTCAGCATCTCTTAACATTTGTATCAAGTCTTGCTTACTTGACTACCAATTCGGTAAACACAGACCCATATTTTTAAAAATCCTTCAAAGCAGTTCCTGTAGATAGAAATCCTTGAAAATTTTAACTCATACTGAAATATTACTTAGACCCATCCCCAAGTCATTTCATTTCTAATGTTTTAATCATGAAATTTTCTTGTGCTCTTACAAATCCATTGTCCCTTCTCCCCCCACACACACACACACTGTGTATATGCATACATGCATACATACACAGGGTTTTTGGAGAGAACAATTTTGTGTTCACATTTTCAGATATCATACAGTTAAGTAACCTCCTCCAAGGTACCTCCTTTAAAATATAAATCACTGGAGAAAGATTCTTTGAAATGAAAGGAGGGACATTACCAGAAAACTATTGGTTCTGAGAACTGGGCACTAGGGCTGACCATAGGATAATGTAGAGCTGGCCTCTACATATGTAGAGTAAGGGCAATTTGAATTCTATTATTTTATAAGGACAGAGCTGGCTCCTGGCTATGGACTTTAAAGACCAAGTGGAATTGTTGCCTGTGTCTCCCAGGGAAGAGAGAAAAAAATCAAATCAAATCATTTCATAAAGAACAGTGAGAAATAAAAAAGAAACAAACATGTGACTCAAAGACGATTGTCCACTGGGATAGATAGGGAACGACCATGGCTTAACATCTTTGAATCCATAGATTAGGAAGGAGAGCATTGAGAAGCAGCTGAGATGGTGTGGGCATTCTTGTTGTTCCTTCTCTGTGGAATGCCTCTTCCTCTTTCTTCATCTACTTACTTGTTACTAAATCTTCAAGACTTAACTCAGATATAATTTCTTCTAGGTCCTAACTATGCCCTAGCTTACTGGAAGTCAGAGAATATTTTACAGAATTGAACATAAATATGTCTACAGTATTTATTAAAAATTAAAAATGTTAATAATCCAAAAATCCTTTATTTAGAATAATGTATATTATACTTACAAAATATTTTATTTAAAATTAAATGAGGGTAACTCATGCAAATCCTACCAGTATGCCTGCGCTCCCATCTTGATTGTGTACTTTCACTTTACATTAAATTTTCCTGCTACTATATGATGAGTCCCTGAATTCTTTTTTGTGTCTGTGTCAAGAACCCTTCTACCCTAGGTTGAGGCTTTTCACTAACATCTCCCAAAGCCTCTTTGAAATCAGATTTTGGTGACTACCGAAGGGACAGGAAAAGTAAGTATTAGCTTGTCAGCCTTTCTACATGTCCCTGACCTTTCCTACCTACTCCTTCGCACTCTGTCCTTTCAGATACACAACATAATCTCAACCCACCTACCTGATCATGGCTCCCCTCCTTGGAACCTGGTGGAGGACTTGTTCCTCATACCATGAAGATCCAAGGGACATATGGGTGATGGCTGATGCCATTCACAGAGGTCTGACTAGGAAATTACCCTAGTCAAGAAGGAGTTCACCATCGCTGGCCTTTCCCGCTCTTTCTCTGCCGGCATTTTCTCGGAGCGCCAGGTAGTTCCCGGCTTCTGGCTGTGGCCTCTCACCGCACCTCACCCGGACCTGGAGCCTCATTCCTTATCCCGAATCTCCCCGAAGTTCGGAGCAGGCCTGCAGTGCGTCTTCACTGAACGACTGCGCTGAGGCCTGCCGCGCGCGGTGAGTGCCGCGCAGACCTGACCCCGCGTCTCCTCGCTGCTCCGTTGAGGCTGCCACCTTGGGATGCCGCGACCCGGATCCGCGCGGCACTGGGCGGCCGCCGCTGGCCCTTGGGGCTGCAGGCTGCTCGCGCTTCTGCTGCTGGTGCCGGGCCTGGCGGCGCCTCTGAGATCACCTTCGAGCTGCCGGACAACGCCAAACAGTGCTTCTGCGAGGACATCGCATAGGACACAAAATGCACCCTTGAGTTCCAGGTGATTACTGGCGGTCACTATGATGTAGATTGTCGATTAGAAGATCCTGATGGTAATGTGTTATACAAAGAGATGAAGAAACAGTATGATAGTTTCACCTTCACAGCCTCCAAAAATGGGACCTATAAATTTTGCTTCAGCAATGAAGTTTCTACTTTCACACATAAAACCGTGTATTTTGATTTTCAAGTTGGAGAAGACCCACCTTTGTTTCCTAGTGAGAACCGAGTCAGTGCTCTTACCCAGATGGAGTCTGCCTGTGTTTCAATTCACGAAGCTCTGAAGTCTGTTATCGACTATCAGACTCATTTCCGTCTGAGAGAAGCTCAAGGCCCAAGCCTAGCAGAAGATCTAAATACAAGAGTGGCCTATTGGTCAGCAGGAGAAGCCCTCATTCTTCTGGTGGTTAGCATAGGGTAGGTATTTCTTCTGAAAAGCTTTTTCTCGGATAAAAAAACCACCACAACTCATGTTGAATCATAACTATATTTTGAGAATTGATGCACCATTTCCACTGTAATATTGCTGTCCTCTGTTTATAGGTACCGAAGAACTTAATATTGGCAACATTTTTAAAACCTTAACTCATACACAATGCGTATCCCCAAACCATGGAAAGGACACCTTTTTTAATTTGTAAAAGGTGGAAAAACTTTGGAACTTAATTTTGGGATATTCATGTTAAATATGCACCAAATGATCTACTCTTTTCTTGGTTGTTTATATCTACTCTTTGCACACTAAACTTTGGTATTTTGATTCCTTTTAACCATTTAAAAAGTACTTTTCTTATAGGTAGTTTCTAATTTTAAAATCTAATATCTACATATGTTATGGAGGAAGAAAATTGCCTTTTAATTGTTTATAGTGAATAAAGTTTTGTTTTTTAAGAAAACCAAATGTGATAAACTGTAACCCAAGCCCTATTCTGCACTGTTTAATTTTATGGGGAAAAAAAAAATCTACCATAGAAATGTTAAAGTTGATATAATCTAAAATTGATATATCATGGTATAATTTATTTCTCACCAGCTTGGAAAATGTCAGATATTTGTTTTTTTGTTGTTTTTTGTTTGTTTGTTCTATGATTTGTAACCAGATGTTGTTTTCATAAAACCATTCTTACCACAAAGAATAACAGTATGTTTCAGTAACATAATTGAGTTTATACAGGCCTTAAAAATCAGACTGTTCTAATAGACCAATTTTAGACTAATTTATGACACTAAAATGGGGACAGATGAAAAGGGAGAATTTATAATGAGTTATCTGAACACATTACATTTTCAGTGCTTTTACAAAGTAAAAAGGTGATCTGTTTCATTTTAACATTTTAATTGGCTGGTTCTTGTCCTTATGCGACTTTAATGTCTTTGAGTCATTCCCAGCTTATATTAACAACTGTAATAGTAGCATCACATAAGTGCCATACATTTTATCCGTATGGGTGTGATGCACCGAGATGTCTGTTTTTTGTGTGTGTGTTTTTTTTTTTTTTTTCCTTTCACATGAAATTTCTACAATCTCTGGTTAGCAACTCTAAAATGATTTTCAATTTTAGAATGCTTGTACATGTGTATTTCTTATTTAATACTCTTTCTTGATTATATTGCACTTGAGTATTAAATAGTGCATATTCTGTACACTGTGGGGTTTAGATTGTGTTTTTATCTTAAAACCAGTAGGGATTGAGCCAATTGAAATATGATTTTATTCCAGGCATTCTAGAATAAAATACAAGATGATACAAAATTGTATTGATACTTAAAGCTTTTTTGCTGTTTAAAAAATATTGCAACTGCATTTCTGCCAGGCCCCACTCCACTTCCCCACCCAAAGTGATGAATGTTGAACAAAATTGGCATACTGTAGAGACACTGATATGTGGTGCCATTAATAAAACTGATTGGATAGCAATTCTGGTCACTCACCACTTCTGATCAGAAGTTAACTCTTAATTCTAAACTGTTTTAAAATGCATATGTTTCTGTATGTAGGAACAAAATTAATTCAGGTTGTCATGCTTGCTAATTTCAAATGCCACCATGTAGTAAGGGGTGAACATGTTTTCAACCCTAAATTCTAAGATGTTTGAATACAAAATAATTAATCCGTAAACAGCATTTACCAATGCATTAAGAACTAATGTTCAAGATTTTGCAAATTTATCTATTTGGGTTCTTGTATTGGAGTTATTCTGCAGCTTAATAGATATCCCTTTGTATTTAGATTTGAAAGTTATAAGTATTAATTTTAATGTAATTGATAAGCATGGGCATATGTAAAATGTCCTTTTCTGGTTGCCTGTCTGCTCTGTTGTGTTCAGATACTGATGCTTTACCAGAATTAAGCAGTCAGGAATTAGTGTGTTTAGTATGGCATAGACAATACAGTCATTTAATCTGTGCCTCTCAAAACTTTATGATTTTAGACTAGTATCAGAAATATTTTTTGGTGAAACTAAATTAAAATATATTAAAACTTGTGGAAATATATATATATATATATATATATATTAAAATTTTTGAAATCAGCACTGTTGTAGAAAATCATGCAGACTTAGTCTAGTCTATATGTAACTGTTTGAATTTTGATGGCTTCTGTACCCAACTGGGTATGTATATATAAATCAGAAAATATCTATTCAGACACAGATGTTAAGAACAGTTTCTGTCTTCCTCTTACTATAATTTGCAGTTCATTGTTTTTTTTAGTCCTTTCATAACTCATTTCAGTTATTTGAATTTCCCAAATATTTGTGTTTGGACATAAGGTTTAGAATACATATTTAAACATCATAGTTGTATATATTTTTTAAGTAGAATAAATAATGGAAAGGCACATGCTATACAAATTTATACTAAAATTTCAACTGTGTGAAGATACATCTAAGATACTTCTTTGCCTAATGATCTAAACATTCTTTTTTTCTGTTAAAGAAACAAATGGTTAGGGATTCACAACTTTCATCCAGTCTTGATGATAATCAACTTTGAAAATACAATGAACTGAAAGGCAATTTTTTCTTTGAAGGATTTCATTTAAATTGCTGTATTGTTCATTTTTGTGTGTAACATTTATGGTTAAATAGACAAAACAGACCCTATGACTATTGTTTGGAAAAAATTAAATGAATTACTATATTTAAAAAAAAAAAAAAAAAAAGGACTTCACCATACACTTTTTCTGTCCCACTGCCATGTAAGAACCTTTCTTTGCCACTTTCTCTTTTTATGTCTCGTAACCTTACTTTTCTCATAGCTTAGATATGTCCTTTGGTCCTGAGACAGCAAGCTTCTTCCTCCACATAGCAGTTACCCATTGCTCAATCCACCTTTCAGGGTGATTTTATTGTTTCTGTGGTGATCCATGGTCCAACTACAAGAGTTGAGCCTGTGGATCTCTCACTTAACCACCCCTTCTGTCTGGTTAACCTTAATTAGCTGTTTTTTTCCTGTCATGTGCTATTAATATGGTCATGTGGTCACAGTGTGTTATCTCACAATAACCAATTAAATATTAAAATCTTATCCTGGAATGTCTTGCTACATTCTCTATTAGAGTAGCAAGAATCTCTAGAGTACAAAGGCAGTGCCTAATAAAAGAAAACAGATCAATATGGCTAAACCTTCAATTTCCTATAATTAACACTATATCCATTAAATATATATCCCAGAGACTTAAATCTTTGGTCTATTCATATGCTGGTTGAGCCCTGAATTTCAACAGAGCTGCAGACAATACCTTCTCTCCAGTTCATCAGACTCATCTGACAGCTAACAAAATGCTAATAATGGACAATACCCATCCCCAAAAGCAAAGAGTATCTACAACTGCAAGTAAAACCATTCTTTCCATCAGCCCCATTAGGTCTAAGCCCCCTATCAATCTAAGGAAGGCAGGCATCACCATCCCAAAATCCTCTAGATTGAGGAATGAACAAATATAAGTGAGGAATGCAACCATGGACCAAAGTAAACTTATAGTAACAGAAAAACATGTAAAATTAACTCAAAGATAGTGGTTACCAGAGATTCTGAGGGAATCTCTGAGGGAAAGGGGAAACAAGAATACATGGAACTTAGTACATTTTTAGGGCATTGGAATTGTTCTGCATGATTTTGCGATGACAGAGAAAGGCCATTATACATGTTGTCAAACCCTATAAAATTGTACAAGTGCAAAGGGTAAACCATAAAGTAATCTATTAACAAGGGTAGGCAGCTGCATTAGTCAGGGTTCTTTAGGGAAACAGAATTAATGAGATATCTGTTAATAGTATGAAGGTCCTTGATGAATTTCCAGGCAATGCTGGTGGTCCAAAGATGAGTTGGGAAATTCTCTCTGAAATCACATTCCTTTATAAGGCATTCAACTGATTGGATAAAGCATCACTCATTGCTGATGGCAGTCTTCCTGGGTGATGTAGATGTAATCAGCTATGTATGCAGTAAACTCACTTGTAACAAAAGTCCATAAATGTCCTTGTATTACAATTAGCGCAGTGCTTACTTGACCAAACACCTGGGCACGGTTACCTGGCTGATTTGACACATTAGCCTAACCATGACAGAAGAAATGTTTCAATTTTTGTTCATCAATTGTAACAAATCTACCACACTAATGAAAGATGTTATTGGTAAGGGAAAATATAAGTGGGGGGTGGGTTGGATATATGGGAATCCCCTATATTTTCTTTTTTTAAAATTATTGTTTATTTTTAAAGATGTTTTAGATTACAGAAAAGATATATCTAAAATATAATGCCAAATTTCTAAACATTCTCCCCTATATTTTTATATATTTTTTTCTGTAAACTAAAATTTCTTTAAAATAAAGTTAAAAAAAAAATTAAATGGTAGGAGTGTGACTAGGCATTGCACAGGACGTTCTGTAAGATATTGTAATGGTATTTAACAAGAGGACAGAACTGTACAACACAAAGAGTAATCCATAATGTAATCTATAGACTTTAGTTAACATTAATACATCAATAGTTGTTCATCAATTGTGATAAATGTACCATGCTAATGCAAGTTGTTATTAATAGGAGAAACAGTGGAGGTGAGGGTATATGAGAACTCTATTTCTTGCACAATTTTTCTTTAAACTTAAAACTACTCTAAGAAGAGTCTATTAAATAAATATATAAATGATAGCATAAAACCAGGGGCTTTTGTTTTACACAGATATGTTTTATACAGAGTTCAAGTCCACCATTATAGCTCTATAGTTACTTGATTAAAACTAATTTCTTAGTATCTCTGTCCCTCGCTTTACTTATATGTTAAATAAAATAATCATGAATGAAAGAGTTGTAAAGCACATTTAATTGTTAATATAACAAATTTCTATTGTAGTAACTGACAGGTAATATACACACCAAAGATGTTAGGTATCTTTCTACATTGCTCTTTTATTTTACTAAAATAAAGGACAAAAATTAGAGGGGATGGTTTCTTCTCTACAAACTCTGTCTTAGAAAATGATGAGTAACCTGACATTTGGAGCACAATGTTTTCTCTGATTGATATTCATTAATTAGTTCATAAACTGATTTAATTACACATATATTTCCAATTTCATAATATTTAAATAAAAGGTTTTTTTAGAATAATATTAAGTTTATGGAAAAGATGGGCAAATATTACAGATATTCTCATATAATCCACTCTCAGTTTCCCCTATTATCACCTTATATTAATATGGTACATTTGGCAAAACTAATGAACCAATGCTGATGCATTGATGTTAACTAAATTCCATACTTTATTCAGATTTTCTTAGGTTTGACCTAACTTCCTTTTTCTATTCCAGAATCTCATCCAGTATACAACATTATACTTAGCTATCAGGTTTCCTTGAGCACCTCCAAACAGTGACAGTTTCTCAGACTTTCCTTGTTCTTAATGACTTTGAATGTACTAAGGAGGACAGGTCAGACCTTTGGGACATTATTCATCTGCGGGAGATTTTTCTTAATATTTTTACATGATTATATTGGTGTTATGGATTTTGGGGAGGAAAACGACGAAGGAAAATCTCCATATCATCACATCATATGAAGGGTATATACTATCAAGATTCAGCACTGTTGACATTAAACTTGATCACTATGCTAAGGTAGTGTTTGCCTGGTTTCTCCATGATAAAGTTACTCTTCCACCTTCCCCTTTCCATACTGTACTCTTTGGAAGGAAGTCACTATTTGTATCCTACACTAAAAGGTAGAGAGTTATGATCCTCCTTGGGATTGTAGAGTCTATATAAAGCATTTGGAATTGTTATATATATATATGTTATATATATATGGGGAATTTGTCTGTTCTCCACATTTACTTTTTTATTCAATCATTCATTTATATCAGTTTGGACTTGTGACTAATTATTTTATTGTTTGAATTATATCCCAATACTGTGTTATTTATTTTGTCGCTTACTTTTTCTAACTGCACATTAAGAGCTTTTTCATTGGCTCTTGTGTCCATTTGATATAGCCTCATCATTGTGTGTGTGCATGAGATTTGTTACTGTTTTGTTTTGTATATTACTTTATGACATTAAAATATGCTCCAGTTAATCTTGTGCATTCCTTGCCATAGTCCTAGAATCAAGCAAACCTGCTAAAAGTCTTGTTTCATTTTGTTGGATGAAGGTATTAGAAATCAAGATCTGGGCATGGATAACTATGTGTTTTTATTCTGGTCAAGGAATGTTATTTAGGTCCCAAGTAACACTCTCAATTGCATAAATATGTCTCTTATTTTCTATAATCTAAAAAGTCAAATTGAAGATTAAGCTCTTTCTCACATCTGGTTCATGTGTCTTAATTGGTTTGGAAGGGACACTTTAAGGAATGATATCCACAATCTCATATATTTTGCATCATTCATTTTAAATACTCCTCCAGGGACTTCAACAAAATACAATCCCCTGTCAAAATCTTGTGTGATGCTGGAGTTTAGAAAGTGTCAGATGAAACTGGGAACATCTTAATTTGTATTCTAGTAGGCAGGTGAGAAACCTATGCTTCTTTGTGAGATCAAAGAGATAACTTTTTCTAGAATAATCAGACAGCATTTTAGATGCACTTTTTCTTCATACCTGAGTACGTTGTTTCCAAATTACCTTGGGGAAAAAGAAGCTATGTGCATAACCTAACATCTTCATAAAAGCTTGTAGGATTTTTATGGAGGAATAACCTACTTGAATTTATTAATACTTGGAGAAAGTCAATCTTTTCATTTCTGTGGTAAGTGTCTAATACATATAAGGCACTGCAAAAAGATATAAAATATAAATTTCTATAAGTTATTTACAAACTAAAGGGAAAAGTTGGAAATAAATGATGTGCACATCAGTTCTTGATAAGAATAGCCCCATGCAATGTAAGCGGTATTGGTAGTTAATAGTGACAGAATGAAGCAAAGAGAAATATTATATTTTGGGTGTTCCAGGAGATACTTCCTGGAGGTGACAGTCTCATCATAGGTATAGTAAGTTTCAGATTTCCCATCTCCTCTATGGAAAATAAGTATGTTGAAAGAGCCAGAAAAATAATGAATAAGAGAGAGGAGTTTAACTGTGGACAAGACGGTATGATTAAAGATAAAAATATCTTTCGTCTACCTATCTCTGTATGTGTGTGTGTGTGCACGCACGTAGGTTTTATTGAGGAAGATGCTTTCAAATGTTTAGACAGACACTGATTGGGTGTTCAGAATATTACTAGAAGAGTCTTTAATAACTAAGATTGCAAGATTCAAGAAATGAAAAAGCTTATTGAAGTAAATTACGTGTAGGTTTTTCTACTTTTGTATCACACTATAGCTTTTATGCTCTTCCTTGTTACTCTTCTAAATACAACCCATTTATATAAAAGTGTAATACATATAATTCTGCTATTCATGAAAATTCAACCACACTAAGCATAGAGTACTGTCTTTTTATTTTTTTGCACTTTTCAATATATTTTAGAGGCCATTGCTGATGAATCTGCTTTGTTTTTAATCAATGTTTGAATAAAATATAATCTCTGAATTATTCAGCCATCTTCTGATGGATATTTAAGTTGTTTCCATCTTTTGGTACCATGGAAAGAATTTTGTTCATGAGAGTAATGCATCTGTAGTAAATGGAATCACTGGACTGATGATGATGTGCAATTGTAATAATATAGATGTTGAAAATCATCCCCTAATAGTCTGTACCCACTTACTGTCAAAAATATATGAGACAGATGGTTTCTCACAAATTTAGCCACCACTCATGTAAAAAATCATTCATCAAAAGATCATTTTACTAATATAATATATAGAAAGTATATCTAATTGGGATTTTTATTACAATGTGTTTATGAATAAAACTTAGTATCTTTTCACATGTATATAATTATTTTGTAAAGAAAAGGGTCTCTTGTAAAATTGGTTCTTTTGCCTATTATTCACTTATTTTATCATTTTTAAGGATACTTTGTAAAATCTATTTATATTTTTAAAAATATATATTTTTGTCTATCATATATGTTGTTAATATATTTTACCAGTTTGACAATCTATTTATTTTGCCTGTGGTATTATTTAGTGGAATAAATGTAATGATGTACATAAAGCAATTTCCTCAGTGTCTGGCCTACAGCTAGATGTAAATAAATATTTGTTTGGTTTTTGTTTGTCTTCTCTTCAGTGAAGACAGCATATGGGACACTCAAGAATACAGGTATCAAAATTACTATCGAAAGGCTTTGGCTATAACTTTGAGTATCATGAGTTCATTTTATAAATTCCTGGTGTTTAAGTTGTAACCAAAATTTGAAGTAATGATTTTATTTAAGGCAAATGTCTTCCTCTCCTTTTTCTTTTGTATAGATAGTCTCAGCATCTCTGTATCTTAGGAAACCATGGTGAGAGACCCAGAATAATAATGAATAAGGGAAAGATTTAAATGTGGACACTGTGATTTGTCTTATATTCTTTCTTTCTTAAAACTCTTGTATGTGTTTTTTATAATAAAAAAATAAAAGTAAAAAAAAATCACAAAATTCAATGTGAGGTTGAATTTAGAAATGGAAAAACTAAAATCTTATATTTATTATCTACCTTTCTTTCTGTATGTGTATGCATGTAGGGTTTATTATGGAAAATGCTCTCAAATGTTTAGACAATTATTGATTGGATGTTCAGAATATTACTAAAAGTCTTTTATGACTGGATTAGCAGGTTTAAGAGATGTGAAAACTCATTGAAGTAAATTACATATAGATTATTGTTATGTTTTTAACATACCACCCATTGTATTGAAAGATCCTTATTGAAAACTAAAGAAAGACATTCTGATCACTAAATTATCTACTTGTGCCAAATTCACAAAATTATTATTTATTTATATCTGAAGAATAATTTATTTTTTCATTATTTCCATTTTGCACCCTCCTATGCAATCAGGCCAATAATTTGAATAAGTATTATGAATTGCATTACATTTAGAAAAAAATCAACACACTGAAAGGTAAGTAGATTACCAATTGGTAAGGGGAAGTTCCATGATCAAGCATATACTCAAGCCCCAAATGTACTTATTTATAAAATTATTTTTTCTTTTCAGATGAACTCTTTCTAACCTTTGCTTTCCCTAAATTGACTGAAACAATGCAACAAAATAACAGTGTAACCGAATTCATACTTTTAGCATTGAGACAGGATCCTATGAAGCAGAAAATGGTGTTTTTATATTTTTTTAATTTCTATACGGTAACAGTGGTGGGGAATTTGCTCATTATTGTGACCTTTAAGGTTAGCTGGACACTTGGGAGTCCCATGTACATCTTCCTATTTTATTTAGCATTTGCTGATGTCTGTTTTTCCAATATCACATCCACTCAGCTAATCGTGGATGCTGTCTCTGCAAATAGAAACATATCCTGCAATGAGGGCATGACACAAGTCTTTGCACTACATTTATTTGGCTGTATGGAGATCTTTGTCCTCATCCTCATGGCTGTTGATCGATATGTGGCCATCTATAAGCCCTTACATTACCCATTCATCATGAGCCAGCAAGTGTGCACCAACTCGATTATTCTTGCCTGGATAGGGTGTTTCATACATTCTACAGCTCAGATTGTCCTGGCCTTGAGATTGCCTTTCTGTGGACCCAATTTGATTGATCATTATTGCTGTGATTTATAGCCCTTGTTGAAACTTGCCTTCATGGACACTTATGTGATCAACCTATTGTTGGTGTCCAATAGTGGGGCCATTTGCTCAATCCGTTTCATGATTCTGATAATCTCATACATTATTACCTTGCATTTTCTGAGAAACAATAGTAGAGAAGGGAGGAAAAAAGCCCTCTCAACTTGCATATCCCACATCACTGCAGTCATCTTATTTTTTGGTCCATGTATATTCATGTATACATGTCCTACAACCACTTTCTCCATGGAAAAGATGGTGGAAGTATTTTATACCATTGGAACATGTTTTCTTAACCCACTCATCTACACACTAAGGAATGCAGAAGTGAAAAATGCCATGAGAAAGTTGTGGAGTACAAAAAGTATCTCAGAAGTCAAAGGATGACTAGAGGGTCCATTAAATTATTTTTCATGGTTGACTAAATGGGTATCTATGCAAATATGATAACATCTGATTATTGATGGAAGAACATGCCATCATATATAGTGTTGTGAGTTGCTATTTTCTTTCTTGTTTTAAGACAAAATGAATGCCAAGGTGCCATCTTTTGTATCAGAGGAAGATGAGTGTCACATTAATTCATATAATTATGGACCAAGAATTTTTCCTCTCTGAAAATTCTTTGCCTCTTCAGCTATACCTTGTCAGGTATATAAGTCAGACTATCCCTATGCATTCTAATCTCTAATGACCTTATATGCTTTTTCTTTGCTTTGACTTCAGCCTGGTATTGCTGGCATTTCTAACTGTGAACTCTAGTTCTCAACTCCAAGTCTGTACTCTTGTTTGCTAAGAAGAAAGATATGTACTCAATACCAGCCTTTCAAACATGTGATCATTCATAAATAATTAAATAAATCTTTAGTCTGCTTATAACACATTTCCAATTTGGTATCCACCTTCCCCTTGAATGCCTTCAGGGCAAGGTATCTCAGTTTACCAAGAGCATTCATTCCATTTTGTTGTTGTTGTTGTTGCTGCATTCATTCCATTTTATCACTAGCTGTTGTTTTTTTTTTAAAGATGCTTAGATTACATAAATGTTACGCAAAACTTACAAGGATCTCCATGTTCCCCACCTCCCAAACCTCCCACAACATCCCACACAAACATCCTTCATCAGTGTGGCACATCACCTGCAATGGACACACACATCCTGGGGCTCTGCCACCAAGCATGTACCATAGTTCACATTATAGACCACACTCTCTCCCACACAGTTCTGCATGCCATATGCTAATGTAAAATGGCTTATATCTGTCTCTGCACTGCCATCCAGAACAACTCCCAAGTCCCGAAAAAGCACCTGTATCACAACTGGTCTTCCCCTCCCTGCCCCAAAAGCATCCAGTGGCCACTGGCTCACTCTCACTGTTGCAATTTCTTCCATTGCCTGAACCACACCATGTCTACAACAGAACACCATCAAGTCTACTCTAGTCCACAGGTCCTCCCCCAATCCTGAGGAGCCCGGGTCTGCGATGTCCACTCCACCTCCAAATGAGAGGGGGCCTACACCCCATGGATACGGTGGATGGGACCATCCCACCTGCAGCTGCAGGCTCTCTCCATTCCCTAGGATGGCCGCTGTCCATCATCGTCTCCTCACGAGGTGACCAGGGTGAGTCCATTGAGCTGCAGAGCAGGAGTTGCTGCTCCACTGAGATTCCAGGCACAGCTGGCACATGGGCAAGCCAGAAGCTCCAGTCTCTGGAAGTATACCTACAAACTCCAGCATCACATACAGGCTTGAACAGAAGGGACTGATGGACCATGTTAGTTTGTTTTTTAAAAAGCTCCATATCTTTGAATCAGAGACATTTTCATGTACTTACATTATAAACTAATTTTTTTTCTCAGTATTTGCTGTGTTAAAATTACTGGAAAATCATTTGTGGGATGTTTTCAATATGGCATTACAATGAGTCTTGAGATATTTGCTATGATTGGTGTTTAGTACCTGCAGCAACAGAACTCTGAACTAAGAGTATGGAAAATAAAATGATATATATCATCAATATTAATAAAAAATTAAAATGCCTAAGAGAAACAACATATTTTATGACAATGAAAGGCAGAAAGGAAGAACCTGATTTGAAGCCAATCAGTGGTATGATACCATTTTATTTAAAGTATTGTGTCAGTGAAGTGGATCAAATTATAATAGGCCTTCAGAAAATGCCCATGACATTTTTCTCCATATAGTAGAAGTAAGGAGAACCCATGTTGTAGCAGAAGGCTCCCTATAGTTGAGCTGTCCAAATAGAAGAGTTTTATAGATTCCCAAGTTAGAATTGCCAACGGAATTTTGGTGCCAAGAAAGGACAGAGTTTATCAGCCACACTTTGGCTGTATTTGTCATGAATTATCTTCAATTATTATATTCATTTTGTTCTCTGTATTAAAGTGTAAAACATCTTTAATGTCCAATACAGGTTTTTACTTCATTTATAAAGATGTTTCTAAATCTTTAATTGTACAAACTTGCCAATAATAACAATGTTTTTCTGAAAAAAATGATTTAAAAATAAACTTAGTAAAATGCTTCTAATTTTTTGTTTTCTCACATTTTTTTTTCTTCCTGGGAGATTAGGAAGTAGTGTGTAAATGGGAGCCTCACTTGAGAAAGACTGTATATATTTAGTAGGAAATGGAAATATTATTCATCCATCATAAACTGATATGATCTAATCTTCCATAGTACTAACACAAGCATACATACACAAATGCATATACACACACATCAACACACACTGGCTATACAGCTTTTCAAAGTAATTTGCATTTCAGATGAATAAATGAAGGTAAGAAGAAGAAAGAAAATAAATAAACTAAAATGTATGAAAAATTTAGGGTAACAGAATAAGAAGAATATATATATGAATAAATTGATATAGGGAAAGAAAACTTAAAAGGGTTTGTGTTTCAAGAGTATTATATGCAAATTAAACTTGGGGAAACGAAGGTTTTTTCCTTAATTTTGGGACACCATATCCAACCAATGGACAATTTTGAAGTGATCACCTACTCCAAAATGATTTACCTAACAATGAAACTATAAATAATAATTATACTTTCATTTGCAAAACAAATAGGTTTCCTAATTTGTATACAATGTTTTTTTCTTATCATACTGTCAATGAAGATGCAACATCACATCTGTTATTCCTTGCAGAAATGTCTACATGAATCTAATCGTAAGGAAACAGCACAGATCCAAATTCAAGGTTAATCTACAAAATAACTGGCCTATATACTTCAGAATTACTGAATGTACTTCAGAATTATCAAAGCCAAAGATTGACAAAAGAATTATTCCAGATTAAAGGATTCTAAAGAGAAATAATAACTGACTACTGTGTTTGATCAGAATTCAGGAAAATAAAATGACTAAAAGGGCCATCATTGAGACTGTTAATGAAACTTGAATTTGTACTGGGTTAGATCAAGTATCAATAATAAATTGGGAGTGGATGTGGCTCAATTAGTTGAGCATTTGATTGCCACATGGTAGGTCTTGGGTTCAGTCCCTGGTGCCTCCTAAAAACAAGAGACAAATATGAAAAAACACCTCAGGGACTTGATGTGGCTCAGTGATTGAGTGCAGGCTTCCCACATGTGAGGTCCTGTACTCATTCCCCAACCTCTGTACCTTAAAAAAATTCCTGGGTCTTTTTAAATCTTATTTTACTGTGGTTATCCTACATAATGTTTTATTTTAGAAAATACACACTGGAACATTAGGAGCTAAAAGGGCACACCACCAATTTGCCCACAAATGGTTCAGGAAGAAAGTGCAACTATGTTTTTAAATGGGAAGGAAGGAAGGAAGGAAGGAAGGAAGGAAGGAAGGAAGGAAGGGAGGGAGGGAGGGAGGGAGGGAGGGAAGGAGGGAGGAAGGAAAGGTGGGAGTGAGGGAAGATGGGAAGAAAAGAAGTATAGAAAATTGGTGAATCTTAGTAATGGTTGATTACGGGAGTTAATTGTACTATGCTCGCAAAGTTTATGTAAGAATGGAATTATGTCAAAATGAAGAGAAAAACTGAGAGTAACCGTATCAGCTATAAAAACTAATATTAAAAGTAATGTTCACAGAACAAAGTCAGTTTCTCACTAACATATTTCAAAACATTTTATTTGAAGTTTTTGATAAATTCATTATATAATATAAAGTAATATTTTTTACTATTAACTATTAATACTCCAAATTTCCTACAGTTTCCTACAATGTGCTCTACAAATATTATTAAAGAATGCACAGAATATTTTTTATGTGCCAAAATATTTTTGAAACTGAAGAAATATTATTCCAAATTTGCAAGCATTCATTTAAATGCTGTTCAGATGAAGAGGAATTTTCATGAAAAGACTTTACTTATATTACACAGGACAGTTTTTAATTCTTTTAAATATACATATCTAAAATTCTTTTTGCCCCTTCCCTTGTCTATTCCTTTCTTTTCTTTTTTTTTTCCTTTTTTATGCATTACAAATTCATGGAAATTTTCATATCAATAAATACAGAAGTTGTTGGTTTTGTAAATGGTCTTAAAGAATCTCAAAAAATGGTTTGGATTTTACTATAAATAATTCTTATAAATGTTCATTTTAGGTTCCAAAAGACATAAGTGTATAACCTATAATTTCAAACTCCCTGCTAGGATTTTGTTTGCTATAAATAACTGGGAAAAATAGAGTTTAAACACCATTTAAAAACAGATAAAAGTTTTATATAAAACTAATATGAAACAGGTAATATTCTGCTATCTTCTCTTTCCTACCCATTATTCTAGATGTTAAAAAATATGGAAGTGAATAAAATAGACAATGTTTCTTGTTTTCCAGATTTAGTATCTAGAATGATTGAAGACAGATAATAAACAATGAGGAAATTATTTAATATGCCATGGATATAAAGTGCCATAAACTAAAAATAAAACAGGGTACCAAGAAAGTGATTGTGTCAAAACTAGGAAGATGGGATGTATACTATATAGGATAGGATGGTCATGTCATGCCCATTTGATTAGCTGATATTTGAGGTAACCCTTAGTGATTCTCAAGAATTGTTCCTTTTAAGGGTCATTTATCAATGGCTGCAGGCATTTTTGGTTGTCACAACTTGGTTGAGGGCTTCTACTGGCATTTGGATGATAGAGGCCAGGAATGCTATAATTAGCCTACAACACATAAGATAGTCCTTCACAACAAAGAAGTATCCGATCCAAAACATCAGCAGTGTTTATCAGACATATGAATTTTGAGTATACTTGCAGGGGGAGAATTCTAGGAAGTTCTATGAAGATGAAACAGCAATTGCAAATGGAAGATGCTTGCTGTATAGGAAGAAACTTAGGAAGTCTGGTGTGGCAAGAGAAAGGGAACAACAGAGAGAAGAGTTGATATTAGAAATCTATCAGGACACATCATCATAAAGGTCTATGGGATTTTCTTTTGAAGGCTTTAGGGCATGATCTGATTTATGGTTTAATAGGATTACTCTGATTCCCTTAGTGAGCACTGAGAGTGGAAGCTGGGAGATTGGTTAAGGGGATACTGTAATAATCCAGGAAAGAGACATGGATATTTGAATCATAGCATTGCAGGGCAGATAGTGAGAAATTGTCTAATTATGGGTACAGTTTTCTATTGTTGATGGGATGTACAAATATTACATCAATTTTGAAAGAGGTTCTGGCAGTTTATTATAAAACTTAACATATATGTCTCAACAGTTCCAATTCTGGCTATTTATCCATGAGAAATAATATGTTCACAAAAATATTTGTACTATAATGTCCACAGAAGCATTGCACATAATAGCTAAGAACGTGAAATACTCCAAGCGCCCATCAATAGAAAAATGGTTAAACTGTGCTCTATTCATACAATGAAATATTCCTCATCAATAAAAAGGAATGACCCAGTGATACACCAACATTGATTATATTCACAAAATATTTTTTTCATGAAAGAAGCTTTACATGATATAGTATGTATGCTTTCATACATTTTAAATTCTAGAACAAGTAAAACTAATCTATGGTGGAAAAAATCAGAATAATATTTAGCTATGGTGGTTGGGAATGACTAGGGATTGTATTGAGAGCAACATGAGGGAAATTTCTGGAATGACAGAAACTTCTATAACATGATAGGTATTTGGATTACATGTGTGTTTTCACTTTGAGCTTTGTTATGTTTTTGAGAATTTTCTTAACATAATGTTGGAAAAATAAATTTTCTTGAACATCCAATAATATCAGTCATTTTTGATGACAATACTCCATTCAATAAATTATTTTTAATAAAGCCTGAGGTTCTCTAGATATTAGAAATGATGTTTTTTGTACTTTTCCACTTTGAACCTAGCAACTCTTTGGTATCTTAATCTGGATCACCAAGGTATGCCTTGTCGTTTGTTGCAGACTGAAACTTGGGTGACAAGGATAGCTAAGGGATTATGCAAAGCTGGCCTGCCCAGATGTGAAACAATTAGAAAACAATGTTAAGTTTCTAGGTAAGTATACTCTGACCCCTGGTTGTCATAGACTGTGCAACGAAGGAGAGTTGGTGCATAGATCCCAGAGAAGTTAACTGGCAATGTAGAGATAAACCAAATCATAAATCCCAAGGGAATTGCAATAGAAAAATAATTGGTTCAAAGAGTAACTTTTGCCAATGAGAGCAAGTAAAACACCAAATGTGGGCACAAAATGTGGATCTCGGTAAGCCATTAGGAGAGTCTTGAAAATGAACCTGTTGCAGGAAGAATAGTGTTCATGATGCTGAGATGGTTTGGCCACCTATTATATTCTTGCTGTTAAGAATGCCTTGTCTCTCTTTCTTCCTTTCCTTAAATGTGACTAATGCCTTAAGATTTAACTCTGATATTATTTTTTGAGGACTATTCTAGAATATTTATTCTAGGTTACTAGTTTCTCATACTCAGCACATCAAAGGAAATCATATCAAGTAGGATTGCTGCCCCACACTGTACCGTAAGTTGTTCAAGTCCAGTGATTATTAAATCATTAGCTTTTATGTCTCTAATAACATGTACAAGGTCTGTCACACAGCAGTCAATGAATAACTTTTTAATAGAGGCCAGAAAACTATGCATATAATTCTACAATTCTTACTTTACAATGTACCCTGAAGACAATAGTTTATCTGCACACAGGGTTATGCTTCTCTTCCTTTTAATGGTTGCTTAGCAATGCCTTACTTTTCTGTACAGTAATGATGGAAATTTGAGTTCTTTCTCATCCTTTTGTCACTCTAGACAAATACACTGCAGCAATTATCTTTGTGATGTGTATGAGTATATTTATAGGAAGTGGAATAGCTAAGTCAAAGTCCTTATGCATTTTTATATGGTAAATCTTGGAGAATCACCCCCTAAAATTCTCAGTTTGCACTCCTATAAACAGTAAGTGAGGTTACTTGTTTTCCTCACCATTACCTATGCCAAATGTTATCATACTTTTATGAATTTTTTTTCAATCTAGTAAATGAAAAACAGAATTTTATTTTGCATTTCCCTAATTCAAATTCCCTAATTTCACCTTGATTTTTGACAATTATTTGAATAAAAAAGGAAGTCTTCCTTTGCTTTCATATGTGTTGTAAATATATTTTCAAGGTTTGGCATTTATATTTTGTTTTTATATTTTTTGAAGAATAAATGTAATTGATAGAGAGCAAACACTATAGAATTGGGATCAAGTTGAATCTCAAGAAATGTTAGTCCTTTTTATTCCTGTTTTCTCTTACTTGAAATCACAGTATGGGGTATATTATGTATTCTACAGGATGCAAACTACTGAAAAACCCCACATATATCCTAACGCTTTACAAGAGTACATTTTCTGTATCACAAAAGCTTAAGCTAAAAACCCAAAGTGCATAAAGAAATCCACCATGGTAGCAAGTTAATGCCATTTACTTTAATTTAAATATAGGCTCAATGCCCTCCTGTGTCTTAAGAAAATCTATTAAGGGATTTAGAGAAACTGTAAGGAGCAGAGTGGCTCAAGTGGTTGAGAACCTGCTTCCCATATGGGAGTTCTGGGGTTCAGCTCCCAGTACCTCCTAAGGAAAATGGAAACAAACAACAAGCAAAAACAAATGTAAAAACCAATGCAGGGGAGAGCCAATGTTTCTCAGTGGTTGTGTAGTTTCACATATATGAGGTCCCCCCCAGGTCCTGGGTTCATTCCCTGGCCCCTAGTACCTCAAACAAAACAAAACAAAGCAAAACAAAGCAAAACAAAACAAAACAACCACCCAACAAAAGTACCTGTAAATGGGGAGGAATTTAAGTTTGAATAACACATCATAATTTACAAAAATAAATGACATTTAATAACACTGGCTGGATTTAGAAGTAGGAACAACTAAGAAGTAAGAAGGGAATAAAAGGTAAAAGACACATCTATTCAAGGCAATAGACTATAATAAATATTCATTCTGTTTAGATCCCTAAGTGGGTCATCACTGCACTATTTTTCATGCACTACAACCTAGAAATTATTTGGAAGGGACAGTTTTGAGATTGTTTATTAGATTTGTTGTCTGTGTGTGTTGTTGTTGCTGTTGCTGTTTCTCATTGATCATAATAGTCTCAAAATTTTACCCCAACATTCTCTGGATGTTAAAGGAAAATGAAATTGCAATGAAATAATTTACACTTAAGGAAATCTTATTATCTCTAGTATTTACAGACATGTTTTTTATCCTCACATCCTAAAAGTATTAATAAGTAGAGTTAATCCCATTTTGTCCAGAAAATTAAAAATACTGAGAGAGGGAAATTATTCTCAAAGCCAGTCAGAGCTCAGTGACAGCCCAGGTTTCAGACTAAATATTTAAAATTCATTTTATTAAATTATGTTTTCTCCTTGAAGATAATTCTTTACTTTTGCTTTTATCATATCCACAGAAGTCAATCAACAAAATAATATAGTGAGTGAATTCATATAACTAAGACTGACACAAGACTCTACAAGTAGATTATGGTGTCTAAAATCTTTTCATTTTCTAACTGAGCATGATCGTGTGGAAACTGCTTATTATTGTGACTATAAGGTTCATCAAGACCCATGAAAACATCAAGTACTTCTTCCTATGGTAGCCAGCCACTACAAATGATAGTTTCTCAATTACAATAGCCCCTAGACTACTTATTATGCCCACTCTGCAATGAACACCACATCCTACAATGCTTATATAAACCAAGTTTTTGCACACCATGTCATTGGTAGCATATAGAGTTCCATCATCATCCTCATTGCGGCAGATATTTATGTAGCATTCTATAAGTCCTAATATTACACAGCCAGCATGAGCATAGAGATACATTGATTGTTTTTTTTCATGTGGAAATGGTCCATTTAGTATTCTATAGCCATTTTATCCTGATTCTAAGACTTCCTTTCTTTGATCTAATTTGATTGATCAGTAGTGCTGTGATACAGGGTGAGCATAGCTTTTGCTATAATTTACCTGCATGGATACTTATGTAATCAACTTATTGTTGGTGCCCAATGGTGGAGCCATTTGCATAAGTATGTGTCTGATGGTCTTATACATTGTTATCTTGAATTTGCTGCCAAGCCACATGAGCTCTTAAAACAGAGAGCTTTCCCCAGCTTAGACAGATATGGCAAGATAAAACAGAAGGATCTGAAGCATAAGAAGTACTTGGCACACTGTTGTTAGTTTGAGGATGGAGAAAACAACATGACCAAAAATGCAAGTGGTCTTAAAATGATAAATGCCTTAAGTGTCAACAATTATACAATGACTTCAGGTCTACATTCAGAAGGAACTGAACTCTGCCAACAATCTAAAAGATACTAGGAGTAAATTCTTCCCCAAATCCTCCAGATAAAAGCCCAGGCATTCTGACACCTTGAGTTTTCCCTTTTGAGGACATAAGCAGAGGACCATCTGAATTCACTTAGGACATCTCAGTCCTTAAGTGACCTACAATATACTCATTACTCAAATTTGTGTTTGTACTGCATGGTTTATGTATTAGTCAGCCAAAGGGGTGCTGATGCAAAATACCAAAAATCTGTTGGCTTTTATAAAGGATATTTGTTTGGGGTAAAATCTCACAGTTACAAGGCACTAAAGAGTCCACCTCAAGCCTATATTCTCACCAAAGTCTGTTGTCATCTGTTGAAGCAAGATAGTGGATGCTCTCTGTCTGGTCTTTCCTTCCTTCTACCTCTTAAACCTTCATGGTCCCAGCCTCTTCTGCTCTCAGGTGTAGGCTGGTATTGGGCTAGTTTTTTCTGGGTCTTCTCAGTTCTCTCTTCTTTCATGTCTATGGAGCTCTCTCTTCCTGTGTCTTCTGTGTCTTCTTGAGTGAGTGTTCATTTATATCAGCCCACCAAGGGGGCAGGGACTCAACCCTGAGAAACACCATACTGACTTGGTCAAATTAAAGGCCTTAAATTTATTTAATCAAGTAAACTTAAAACCTTTGAATTTAATACAATCAAAGGAGGAACAGAGCCGTTTACAAACATAATCCTTCTCATTTTGGGGGTTCATAAATATTCTCAAACTGCCACAGGGTATAATTATAAGGCCATTCTGAATGGAGATCCCCTATTCAGCCAAGAGAGGGGGTAAGTTAGCCCCAGTTGCTGACATCATACTAAAATGGAATATGAAGTATAGTCTTTGTTTATAACAGGCAGCCTTTGCTGGGAAAAGGGAAAAAGTACTATTAGCTATCCTAATATGTAAGCATATATACACAGTTAAGAATTGCAGATGAGTATGGCAGGGTTCCATTCTATAAGCCCATTCTCCTAGTCACATCTCTTAATCACATACATTTTATTCATACATGATTAATGATATTTTCATGAGTAAGCAAGATAAGCCAATTATTTGACCATAATTTGTGTATTTTTTTAATTAAAAAAACTTGGAAATGAAGGAGAACAGGATAAATCAATATTGTGTTATAAAAATCATTATGTTCTTTAGAAAAGAGAAGACAAAATCTGTTCATATATTGTTGAATTCTGAGGAATGAGAGTGGATTATTATGGAACCTGCCTTTCCTCCCTTCTTATATGCCCTCCTTGTCTCTTTTGTCTTCCCTTAATTAATTGCACATCTATTGTTGCAAAGAATATTGGGAGGAAAAAGAGTAGAAAAAATGGCAAAATGGGCAAGAGATAGAAGGAAGAAAGGGGAAAGAAACAATGTTTAAGATGATATGCTAGAGACTGTACCCAGTAATAGATTCTGAAACAAAAATTGTGTTATTGGCTATTTCCATCATATTTAATAATGCTGGTCTCTTTTCAGTAGTCAATTCTGTTATTGAGATCTTGACAATAAAAATGAGAGAAAGGGTAACACATTTTTGAGGGATTAAAAGGGGGCAAGAGAAGACCTTTGCTTTAGCAGTATCTGAAATGAAAAGTTTGACTTAATGATAAATTTCCGTCCACACCACTTGATTGCAAAGTTGGATCCTGCATGTCTTAGGTTCCTGACTACTTGATTCAGAAGAGTTGGACTGATAAGGATACAGTTGGTGGCCATCATCCTACATATCTTATTCTTATTGGTTTCCTCACAGTCCTTAATCTTTTTTCTGGCTCTTTACTTATCTTTTCCTACCTTTTGTGTTTTCTTTCTCCATTGATCAGTAGAGATCTATTTAAAACATGTCATAATGTTTGAATAAAGAATCATATCTTGTTTTCATTAAAATCAGGTGCCATTAAAATAATATCCTAAATCTTAGTGGTTAAAAACTACAAAAATTTTGTTTCACACAAATGAGCAAGAGAGTAAGGTTGACTGTGATTTGGCTGATCTTGTGTGTGATCCTTAGTGCTAGGCTTTGTGGCCACATTCTAGGATTTGGGTGTGGTTCTAGTCAACTTATGTGTCTTAAACCTGAAACACATTCATAAGGAACAAAGATACCTGGAATATTTTCATTTCATTTTGAAAGGTATAAACTCCAGGTTGGGCTATCAGGAATTTCTCTTGTTTCTTAAGAACACGGTTTAGAATTTGTACACTATTTCTTTTGCTATTTTTCATTTGTTAAGTCATGTCATATTGATCAGTGGAAAAGCCAGTGGGTTGGGAGAGTTAATCTGCCCCCAGTGAACCTTGACATAGAGGAGAAAAGAAAGAAAGTTTGTGATTAAAAAGTTGTATAATTTTAAGGAGTCTGCATTGATCATCTTCTTATCTCTGGCACTGACTGGAGCATGGTACTGACCCTTTGCCAAGCTATGGAATATTTTAAATAAAGATAAATTATGTTCTGTAATCATGCATCCACGGAGTGTTTCAAGGCACCATGTACTACTCTGTAAACATTGTTTAGTAATAATACTTGATTTTTTGGTTTGCATTTAGATTTAGTGGCTCCTAGGGATTTGATGGTTAAGACTGTTCATGAAGGTAGAATGTGCTTATCCCCCACCATAAGTAGCAATTGAACTTCCTTGTACTGTCTGATGACATCACTCCCCAGTAGCTGGGTAACAAGTTCTTTCTTGAAAGGGGATGTTGGTTCACATGCCAGTTGTAATTGCAGGTATTACAGTTTATTCCATTAAATTTCCTTTTTAATTTTCTCCTAGAAATAGACATCCCTAGGAATAATAGAAAAGCTGCTCTGTGAATGTACATAAAATAGTGAATTGAAGTATTGATACAAGGTGAGGACTGTGGTACACACTGTAATGTATTGCCCATGTTTCCCTTCAATGAAGCATTTGTAACTGTAGTTGCTGGTTGTGCTATTGGCTGGGATAATCCAGAAATTAGCTCCTTCAGCAATTGCCTCAGCTGCAGAGAGTTACCATGGCTAAGGTCACACTCTTTGTTGCATCCCAATTTTTGAACAATGCAGATGTATAAAGACCTGGCTATCCACTTCACTCAGGAAACTCATAAGGGCCACCCATGCTCCATAACTCCCCAGGGTATCAACAAAGGCTGTCATTATGTTCATGTCACAGCTGGGGGATATCAGATAAGGACAGATAGACAGTTGGCACTTTCATCCTTATGACTAGCAATGAGCCCTTTCCTCTTCAGTGTTAATGGAGACCATTAAGGGGAGCTTGGACTCCTCCATCCACTCCTGTGAGCAACAAGGTGCCCCTCCTGCTCTCCATTGGGATGGAGACAGAGGAGACCAAAACTCAGAAGTAAGTAGGCCTCTCCCACCAATTGTCAGTGGAGAACATAAAGGAGGCCAGTACAGCTATCTCCACTCAGCAGTAATGACGAAAACCTTCACTCAGTTGCCAATGGAGGTTGAATGAAAAACCTGGGCTTCTACCCCAATTGGCACTAAGAGGAAAAGCCTGTTGTACCCCTGCTAGAAAGATGTCAGGAAAATCTAGGTAAAGCAGAAAGTTTATAACATTCAGAGCCTCATAATATAGTACAAAATATTGAGACTTCACATGACAATCACTAGTCATCCAAAGAACCAGGAACATCTCAAACTGAAAGGGAATAGATGCCAATGACAAAATGAAAGAAATGTTAGAATGTGAAAATGTTTTCAAAGTAGCCATCATGAAAATGCTTTAATGACCAATTACAAATATGCTTGAAACATGAAAAAATGGAAAGACTCAACAATGAAACTATAAAACTGAAAAACACAATCACTGAAATAAAAAGTTCAATGAGTAAGCTCCACAGCAAATTGTAAAGGACAGAGGAAAGAATTAGTAAAAAGGAAAATAGAAGAATAAAAATTATCTATGGTGGTATGAAGCAGTATGTACCCCAGAATAGTATATTCTTGAATTTAACCCATTTCTGTGGTGTGTACCAACTGTAAGCAGGACCTTTAGATAAGGCTTCTTCAGTTAAAGTGTGACCCACATCAGTCAAGATTAGTCTTACTTCTATTTCTATTATCCTCTATAGGAGAAAGAAATTCAGATAAGGAAGGAAAAATCACACGCAAAAAAGGAACTGAAATTAACAAAACCCTGAGGAGAAGAAAGTGACAAGCAGATGCCACAATGTGGCCTGTCATGTGACAGAGGAACCAAGGATCATTATCATCCAGTCTTCAGGAAGAAAGCATCATTGATGATGCCTTGATTTGGAAAATCTCCTGCACTCAAAACCATGATCAAATAAATTTCCATTGTTTAATTTGACTCATTTCATGGTATTTATTTTGAACAGCCTAGGAAATTCACAGATTATGGTACCAGGAAAGTTGGGGGCTCCTATTGCAAATAAATGTGGAATCAACTTCAGAATTTGGTAATGAGATGCTGGAAGAATTGCAAGGTGCTTCTTAGAAAAGGACTAGATTGTTTTAAAAAGACTGTTCACGGAAATGTGTATGCTAAAGATACCTATGATGAGACCTTAGAAGAAAATGAATGTATTATTGGAAACTGCAGGAAAGGTGATCCTTGTTTAAGGTGCCAATGAACTTAGCAAAATTGAGTTCTGATGGCTTCAAGGCAAAATTTGAGAGTGGTTAAATTGAATATTTAGCCGAAGAGATTTCCAAGCTAAGTGTGAAAATACAGCCTTATTTCTCCTTGCAGTTTATAGTAAAATGCAAGAGATGAAGGTTAAGCTGAGAAATGAACACTTGGGAACAAAGAAATTGTTTAGAAAAGTCTGAATTTCTGGAAAGAAAGTCGCCAGTGGATTATAATACAAGTGTAGTACAAAAGTAGTACAAGTGAGGGTTTAACTGAACTTTGCAAGAATCAATATTTTCTGTGGAAATCACATTTGGAAACACAGTCATCCTGGATGGATTAGTGGAAAGTTCTTTTGCCTGATAGTTTGGACCCTTGTGTACTACATGCAAAGCTGACATTTGTGTGTGTGTGAGAGAGACATCTGTATGAATGGAAACACTGCTATCCTGGGTTAAAAGGGACTGAAAAGAGACAGACTGAAGGACAAAACAAAACAAAACAAAACAAAACAAAAACACTTCAAGGGCAGAGCCATGGAAGTGGAGATCTGAATCAAAGATATATTCTCGGGATAAGAGAATAAACCCACCCTTGTGTCTGTAAAGAGTGAGTCTGCCCTGGCACCAAGACAGACCACACTGAGAGCTAATTTTGTTGGGACTTCGCACTAAGCATTTTTTTCTGAAAGGACTTAAAACTTTGGGACATTATGATGGAATGAATGTATTTTGCAAAGAGAAAGAACATTTTTTGGAGTCCAGAGCATGGAGTGTGGTGGTTTGAAGCTGTATGTAACCCCCCAAAAATGTGTTCTATAATTTAATCCATTCTTGTATGTATGAACTCATTGTAAGTAGGACTTTTTGAAAGGCCTCTTTGGTTAAGTTGTGCCCCCTCTCAATTAGGATGTGTTTTAATCATATTACTTGAGTCCTTTATAGGTGAATGAAATTCAAAGAAAAAGAAAGGCACAGATGAAGCATCCAGAAGCTCAACATCAGGGGAACCCAGAGATGCCACTATGTGCCTTGCCATGTGACAAACTAAGGAAAAAGCATCACCAGCAGGCAGCCCTAGAAGCCACATTCTTCCAGGGACTTTACCCAGCCTCAAATTAAAACTGATAAATTCCCATTGTTTAAGCCAAACCATTTCTTCATATATGCTTCAGCAGTCTAGGAGACAAAATATTACCCAATCTGAACAAAAGAGAAAAATCTGGAGTGAAAAAAAATCAGTATCAGGGACTGTAAGGCTATAACAAAAGCTATAACACCCATGTTGTTGGAGTACCAGAAAAGGAGAAAGAGGATTGAAATTAAATAGTGTTCATAGAGATAATGAATGAAATTTTCCAAAATTTGGCAAAAGATATAAACTTATCTATTCTAGAAGCTGTGAATCCCAAAAAGGATAAACCCAAAGAAAGCCATGCCAAGACACTTCATAATTAAACTTCTGAGAACTAAAGACAGAGGAAAATATTTTGAGAACAGTAGGAGAAAAATTGGGGAAAAATTTTGATAATAGTGGATTTCTCTTGAGTAACCAGATGGAAATGGCCCACTACATTTCAAGTACTGAAAGAAAAGAACTGACAACTTAGATTCCCAATCCCAGTTAAATACCCTTTGGAATGAAGGGAAGATAAAAGGATTTTCAGATGAAGTGAACTAAAGGAATTTGTCATAGAGACCTACCATAAAAGAATTACCAAAGAAAGTTCTCTAAACAGAAAGGACATGATAAAAGAAAGAACTTTGGGATCTCAGTAAGGAAGAATGAAGGCAATAAACAAAAATATGGCTAAATAAAATATGCTCCCTTCTTGTTTTCTAAACTATACTTGACAGTTGAACCACAAATTATACCACAGCCTGATGTGGTATATGTATATATGTATAAGAAATTTTAAGAAAATTTTATTATAAATGGGTGTCAGGGGTAAGGTGATATAAAATAAGTTAAGGTATTTATACTTTGCCAGAAAATGCAAAGTGACAACACCAGTAGAAAATTTATGTGTATAATAAATCATTTATAGTATATATAATGAAATATATGCAGCAAATAAAAAAAAAATGCTATACTGTCTAGTAAATATGGAGTCATCACTAGTGATGTGATGACTCCACAATCGCTAGTGATGTTGAACATTTGTCCATGTGTTTCCTTGCCATTTGTAATTCTTTTTTGGACAGCTGTCTTTATAAGTCTTTTGCCCATTTTTTAACCAGATAGTTTGTATTTTTGTTGTTTAAACGTATGATCTCTTTAAAAATCATGGATATTAAATCCTTATAAGATATGTGATTGCCAAGTATTTTCTCCCATTGAGGTGCCTGCCTTTTCACTCTTTGACAAGTCCTTTGAGGTGCAAAAGAATTAAATTTTGAGGAGGTCCATTTATCTATTTTTTTTTTCTTTTCTTGCTCATGTTTTCGATGTAATGTTTAAGAAACTACTGCCTACCACAAGATCTTGCTGATGTTTTCCTACATTTTCTTCTAGGATTTTTATGGTTGTTGTTTTTATATTTAGGTCCTAGATACATTTTGAGTTAATTTTTGTATAAGGTGGGAGATAGGGGTTTACTTTCTTTTGGATATAGCTGTCCAGTTCTCCCAGCACCATTTGTTCTGGCCCAGCTAGGTGGCCTTAACAGCCTTGGCATAAATCACTTGACTGCAGATGTGAGGGTCAAAATTTGGTTCCATTGGTCAATTTGTCTTTATGCCAGTGCCATGCTGTTTTTACTACTGTAGCTAAGTAATAAGCTTTAAAGTCATGAAGTGAGATTCCTCCAATTTCACTCTTCATTTTGTCTATTTGGGGTCCCTAACCCTTCCAAATAAATTTGATTGTTGGCATTCTGACTTATGCAAAAAAGGCTGTTGGGATTTTTATTGGGATTGCATTGAATCTGTAAATCAGTCTGGGTAGTTTTGACATCTTAATGATATTAAATCTTCTAATTGATGAACAAGGAATATTCTTCCATTTATTTAAGTCTTCTTTGGTTTCTTATAGCAATGTTTTATAATTTCCTGAATACAGTTCCTTTATGTCCTTGTTTAAGTATATCATTTCATACCTATTAGACTCCTACTATTAAAAAGTTGGAAAAGTGTAAATGTTGGAGGGGATGTGGAGAGATAAGAATGCTTATTCACTGTAGCAGCAATGCAGAATGGTACATCCACTACCATTTGGCGGTTCATAAGAAAGTTGAATGCAGACTTGCCATAGGACCTGGCAATACCATTGCTAGTAATATATCCAGAAGAACTGAGAGTAGGGAATCTAATAGACTTCTGCACACCAATGTTCATAGCAGCATTATTCACTATAGCCAAAAGTTGGAAACACCCCAGGTGTCCATCAACTGATGAATGGATAAACAAATGGTGTAGTATATACATAATGGAATAATATGCAGCACTAAGAAGAAATGAAGTAGTGAAACATGACAACATGGATGAAATTGGAAGACATTATGTTGAGTGAAGCAAGCCAGACACAAAAAAACTAAATTTATATGAACTAAATATATTATGTAAAAGAAAAATCTATGATGTGAAATATGAATATGGGTAAAAAGCATATAGAAGGTCATTTTTCTTTGAAGTTGAGCAAATGTAGGTTAATACTATAAAATGTTAATATGAGACAAAAAAATCATTATACCAGACCAAACACAGAGTACTATTATTGTATGATTCCATCTATATAAAAAGTAAATATAAATCAATTTATAAAGATGAAATTATATTAGTGGTTATATAGGTCTTGGGAAGGAATGCTAAGGGGTATGGAATTTTTCTTTTTGGGGTAATAAAATTGTTCTAAAATTTTTGTGATGATAACTGTAAACATTATACTAAAAGCCATTGATTATATAGTTTGAATATATCATATGATAGGTGAACATATCTTAATAAAACTGTTAATAAACAAATAAATAATTGCACAAGAATAGTCAGAAATAGCAGGAAAAACAGAGATTGAGAGGTGAAGAATTTTCTTCTTTCTTTCCTTGTCTGTTTTTTATTGTTTATTATTATTATTGATATAATGAAAATGTTCTAATAATGATTGAAGTGAAGAATGCATAACTATGTGATTATACCAAAAACCTTTGATTGTACACTTTTGATAAATGGTATGTTTTATTATTATGTATTGATAAAAATGATTCATTTAAAAAAAAACATGCAAAGAGATACAATAAAAAACACAAAAGATAAATCAAAATATAATTCCAAAAATATTCAAGTAACCCAAAGGAAGGTAGTTAATATAAACAGAGTAATGTAACAACAGAAAGAATAAACAAAAAAATTAAAGAAAATACAAGTCTTAACCCTAACCTATTGATAATCACATTAAATGTAAATTGTATAAACAAACAAGTAAAAAGGCAGAGATTTGCAGAATGGATTAACAAATATGACCCAGCTATATACTCTCTCCAACAAAGTCACTTAAAATGTAATGATTATCCATTCATCTGTTGATGGACTCCTGGGTAGTTTCCAACTTTTGGTAATGGTGAATAATGTGGCTATGAACATCGGTGTGCAGATGTCTGTTCGTGTCACTGCTTTGATTAAAAAAAAAAAATTTACATGTATCCATTACATTTAATTGAGAAATGTATATATTTATTCATCTGTGTTTACTTTTTAGTTTTTTTTTATTTATTTATTTTTAATTTTTTTTTATTATGGGTAAAAATCAAAATTCTCACAATACATACTGTTGTGGCAATGGATGTAGGCCATTTTAAATCAGCACACACCACTCAGAACTGAGTGGGAGAGAGTGTGGTCTACAGTGTAAACTTTTTAGTTTTTAATTGCTTATATTTTCAATTATTAAATGTACAAAATAAAGTTTAAAAAAATGTAATGATTTAGGCTGTTTGAAAATAAAAGGATGGAAAAGATGCAACATGATATATTAATAAAGGGAAAACAAGAGTAGCTCTCTTAGTTTCACATAAAGTAGATTTTTGCACAAAGATAATTACCAGAAATAAAAGATACATTAAAGAATGATAAAAGAGTCTATCTACCAAAAAGATGTAGCAATCCTAAATGTGTATGCACCAGAAAACAGAATTGTAAATATGTAAAGCAAAAATGAAAGTAGTTCATATCTTCGGTCTTAGTTACAGTTATCTAGAAATGAATTTTAATTTCTAAAAAAGTTAAATCCACAACTGCTATACATACCAGGGTTATGCTCATAGGTATTTATGCCAAAGGAAGGTAAGCAAATGTCGATATAAAAGCTCATATGAAAATGTTCATGGCAGCTTTATTTATAATAATGCAAAATTTGAAACAATATAAAGTTCATCAAGAGAGGAACATATAAACAAACTGTTGTACATCTGTAAAATGGAATACTACTCAGCTATAAAAATAATGAACTATTGATAAATACTGTAAAATGGATGAAACTCAAATATGTTGTGTGAAATAAGCCATGAATTGTTACTAAATCATTCCATTTATATAAAATTCTAGAAAATGATGACTAATATATAGTGATAGAAAAAAAATCAGTTCTCACCTAGGGGAAATGTTTGGGGGCAATGATAATGTTCATTATGCTGATTGTGTTGATAGTTTCATGGGTGTATACATAAGCAAAAATCTATCAAATTATACATCTTAAAAGAAATAAGTCAAATTTAATACACACTATATAAATATATGTACATCTTAGTATATGTATGTATATGCACATATATATACACAATATAAGAATATAAAAAAGTATAATTCTATTTATACTTTCCTATGCTTTGTGCTATTGTTGACATAAATAATATTTATATTCTTGAATGGTATTAACAGAACTAATCAAATAACCTAAAGTATGTAAAATTGGATTCCCAGTAAAGGAGGAGATAGAGAAGAGGACAGAAAAATTATTTTAAGAAATATTGGGAATATTCTCATATTTGAATGTTAATATCAGTGCAACCAAAGCAGGAAAATGCAAATTAAATTATAACTATATTTATTATATTAAAAAGCTTAAAGCCAAATATGAATACATAATCTCAAAAACACTCAGAGGCAAAAAGTGATTTATATTATATTATATTATGTTATATTATATTATATTACATTATATTATATTGTATTATATTAATATTATATTGTATTATATTAATATTATATTATATTTATTATACAAAGCAACAAGGATAAAAATGATGGGTGGCCTCCTATGAGGAATGGGGGAGGTTATAATGTAATGGAAAGAAAACCTTATAATGCCCAAAGGAAAGAAAGAAAAAGAAAAGAAAAAATGTTGATACAAAATCTTGCACCGAGTGAATATATCTTTCAAAACTCTAGGCAAAGGAATGACATTTTCAGATTAAAAAAGGAAGAGATAAATGATTAAGAAATTATGTCATGCAAAGGAAAAAGATGCTAAATGGAAATGCAGAACTCCAGGAAGAGATTTATAGTACTAGAAAATATATTTCAGCATAATAATAATTTAATTTTTCTTCTTAAATTATTTAATATATAATTCATTATTTATTGCATAGTAATAACAATAAATTCCATGTTTTATAACATATCACCTATAAAATATATGAAAAGTTTCACAAAGAGGAAACTGGAATTATCATTTTGAGGTTATTATATCCCAAGTAAAATAGGCTTATTTTAACTCAAGGCAATTTTCAATAATTTTATTATATCTTAAGCACATTCAATTAAGTGTACAATGATTTTAATTATAATTATAGCAGTAATGATTAATTGCAATAATATTTTATTACAGTACATAATGTTACCACTAAAAGAATGATAAAAATTTATGTCTTAAACACCAATGGAGAAGAACTGAAAACTAAACAACAAAAATTAAATACTCAAGTAGCATAAAAGAAGACAGGAAAGGAAGAAAAAAAGATTTAGAAAAAATATAGGGTATGAATAAATAGCAAACTGAAGTAATGAAAACTTAAATAGAAAAATATTAGCAAGTACATTGAGTGCAAATTGACAATATTTGGTGTTTAAAAAACAGAATTTGCCAAACTTGATATAATGGAATATGCTTTGACAATGAAAAGAATGGACTTCTGATACATGGAGAAACATAAATGGATCTAAAAAGTAAAAAAGACAGCCACAAATGAGAAAATACTGTGATTCAATTTATATGAAGTTCTAGAATAGGAAAAACTAAAATAGAGTGACAACAATTAGAGCAGTGTTTACATCTTGGGAGCATTTGACTAAAAAAGGGAATAATGAAATTTTCTGGGTTGATAATAACATGCAACACCTTGTTAAAACCTACACTTTAAAGTTCTGCACTTCATTATATGCAAATATTATCTCAATAAAAGTTGTATTACAAAAAACTTATTAAATCTCAAAGTCACAAGAAAAAATACTGGTCAAATTTAGTAATTATTTCTATAAGAAAAAAAAGGCAGCACACCAACTTCATCAAGATTTTCATTTCCATGAATGGAATTTCTATAAATATTTTAATAAAATAAGTACTAGCCATGACTTTGAATAGATAAATTAGACTCACAAAATTGATGTTTGTGTTTCTCCAAATCAAATGAAACCATCCCCTTTTACCTCCAGACCAATAAACATGGTCAAATCTCAGCTTCTCACAAGTAAAGCTCCTAATTTGAGAGGCAACAGCTTACACTTCAATTTTTGCAGGACTCAACTAATATGAACTGTGTGATTTGGGAGAACACTTTTTAGGGATGGATTTTAGAGTGTTAGACTTAGGAGATGGGGAGAATTTAATTCTGGAGAAGGGAGAATGTATTGAATAGGGAATTGGGATTCAAGTAAGGATATATAAAACCATCTCTCTGGAACTTGGACAGGATAATGGGTTATAGCAAATGACATAAAGATGTGTGATCTTCCTGGGAGAAAGAAAACTTGAGAAAGTGATCATTTATCAGAAGAACTATATACCAGGAGAAAGGGACTATTCAGACAGTTTTAGAGTTGTTGACTATAACCTCTGACTCGTTACTGATACAAACAGGACTAAAATACAATCACAATCCTCCAGTTAGATTGGAGTCTTATGAGGACCACATTATGAATTGAATTTTGGTTCGAGACTGGTTCAGAATAGGCCCCATGTGTCTGTGAATCTATCCTCTAATTATTTCTCCATTATTCAAATGCTTAATTGGAACAGATTACTTAGTATTGTAGTATATCTGGAAGAACCCTCCTATTTATTCTTCTAAAATAATAACCCTTACATCATAGATAAGACAGAAAATCAGAAATCACATTTTATAAGAAATTTCAGAGATAATAGCAATCATAAAATTGAAAATTCAAGTCCCTATTATATCACCATTGAAATAATTTGTCTGGCCCATGCAACAAATATCATATGATTATTGACTACTGTAATATCACAGAGATGGTAGCCCAATAGAAAGTGCAGTGCCAGGAATATTAACTTGATCAGACTATCAGAACTTCTAGCATCTTGTATATAGCTCTGAACTTGTGATTGAATTATTCTCCAACCCATGAAAGGGCTAAACAAAAGAAATTCACCTTAACATGGGAAAAGTCATTAGTGCTTTTCCCCAAGACTATGTTTCCTCCTGTCATTATTTTTCATAACAGAATACCAGGGGACTTAATCTAATGAATATTATGCAAAATATTATAATTGTTCACTTTATTTATACTATCGTGCAAAATTGACTGCTAAGCAAGGCCCACTGAAAGAGAACTGAAGTACCTGAGTCAACTGCCACATTTATGAATGAAGCCATCTGGGACCATCTACCCCATTTGAACTGTCAATGTTTTTCCAGATGAGACCTGCATAAGAACTACCCAGCTGAATCCAGCCCAAATTGCAGAATCATAAGATAATTGTTTTTATTATTAAAGCTAAGTTTTGTTGTTGTCATTTGAAATGACTTATTTTTGGATTAAATTTTGTGGCTTTAAGCCTATAATTTTTGGTTTCTTTTGTTTGCTAGTACACAGTAATAGGTCATTTATACATGACTAAATTACACTGTAGCAGTTTGGCAGTTTGATTTAGTTATGAATTCCAAAAATAGATTTTGGATTATACTTGTAAACTGGTCTGTTCATCTGGGCATGATTAACTTATGATTGGGCCATATCAGTAGGGCATTGAGCCCCACCCCTTGGTGTGTGGGGAATTAAAGATAAAAGGCATGGCAAAGGACAGAGTTGGAGTTTTTGATTTGGAGTTCTGATGTTGAGTCTTGAGCTTGCACCCAGAATAGTAAGCATACAGAGGAGCTTTGTTGTGAGGAAGGAGAGAAGGCCCCTGGAAAAGAGATGAGTTCTTTGCCTGACAATTCACAGCTGACCTTGTGGAGTGAGGCAAAGCCTAGACAGCCTCATAGTCTACAGCTGACCTTGTGAGGTCAACCTGAAGAGAAATGGAGCTCCGGCAAGAGAGGAACCCAAGAAGCCTGAACCCTGGCAAACATCAGCAGCTGTCTTGCTCCAACACATGGCCATAGACTTTGGTGAGGGAAGTAACTGATTCTTTGTGGTCTGGTAACTATAAACTTCTACCCCAAATAAATACCCTTTAAAAAAGCCAACCAATTTCTGGTATTTTGTTTGCATCAGCACCCCTTTGGCTGACTAATACATACACCAATGCCAGAAATTTGAAGATAAAGATCATGAAGAAATTTCAGGGACTTCCACATGAGCAGAGTTCTTAGAAGTCCTATGGTTTAAGGCATGGAGTCATTCCATCAAAAAATAAATAAAAAGGAATAGTTATTGCCTGGCACCTCCTACCACAGGAAAGTAGATACAGTACTTGATGCATCTTTGTATTTTGGAAGCAACAGATACTGAACATAGGAGTGCTGTTCTCAATCAGTGACTGAGAAGACTAGTTGTCAGTGGGATCCACTGATAATGGTAAAGCAAGAAAGGTCTCAGACCCCTTTTGAGTGAAGATGAGGGTTGTCTGAGCAGTTAAACAACTGAGAGCTGACACCTGAGTGTGGGGAAGACCTAACCTGGGTGGTTGGATGAGTAAGTTGGTGATTATCAATTATAGCCCTAAGACCAGCTGCAGCAGTAAGGACTGCAGCTTGATTTTCTAACCACTTTGTCTTTTTTTAAATATTAGCCTTTATTTTCAGAGATGTTTTAGATTTGCATTTACAGAAAAATTGCACCAAAAATACAGGGAATTCCTATATAAACCATCCCCACACCCAAACACAATATGCATTAATTTGATTAAAAAGATATATTTCATAATTTAATCACAGAAATCACATATGTTTGATGAAATTTTTGGAATTAATTTTAAAACCGTTAATGTGAGAATTCAGTACTATGATATAGAAAAGTATAAATGTGAAGAAGAATGCCAATTAAAAGCCTTATCATTTCAAAGGAAAGTGGAGTGACATTATGTTTGAGACTCTCAGAAAAGGGAGGAAAGAATCCTTTGAGTTGGATCCATTTTTAATTTTTTTGAATTTTAAAGAAGCTTTAGATTACATAAATGTTATGTCAAAAATATAGGTGATTCCCATATGTCCCACTCCCTCCCCCTCCCACACTTTCCCACATCAACAACATCCCTCATTAATCTGATACATTTGCTACAATGGATGAACTCATATTGAAGCATTGCTACTAACCATGGATTCCAGCTTACATTATAGTTTACACTCTTTCCCTCACAATCTTGTAGGTTATGGCAAAATATACAGTGGCTTGCATCTGTCAATGCAATGTCATGCAGGACAATTGCAATGTCTTGAAAACGCCCCCATGTTAACACTGATTTTTCCCTCTCTCTTCCCTCAGAACCTCTGGTGGCCTCTGCCTTTATAACAATGATAAGAGCTTTTCCAGTTCTAGAAAATAATTATTGGACTATAGTAGAATAATAATGTCTACTTTAGTCCATTTTTAATTCTCCAATCTTGAAGATTTGGGGATGATGCCCTGTTTCTAATTAAGAGTTGGCTTAGATCCCATGGGGTAGATGAATGGAAATATCCTGCTTGCAGTTGCAGACACTCTCTGTTCCCTGGGATGGGCAATATTCAAAGAGAAAGCAGCACTCCTTTTCTCTCCTCTAAGACAAGGTGGTATGGACAATGTTATCACAATTCAAGCCAGTATATAAAAGCTCAGTTTCTGGTGGATGAAATTCAGCAACAAGATTCACAGTTGTCTATAACTGCTATGATTTGAGCTCCCTTAAAATGAAGGGTTTGCTCGGTGGGGAATAGTATTTTTTTTTTATTTCAAAAGGATAAGCCAAAGTGGTTAAGCATATAAAAGCAAAGGGATGTGCTTGAACTCTAAATCTGAATTGTATCATTATGGCTGTTATTATTTTGCATTGCAGAAGAGAAGACACACCTGTAATTACTACACCACTCACTCTAATGTCGCCCAACAATATACAGTCATGCAGTTTCTCCCCAAACTGTAATCAAGGCATGGTGTTGCTGCAAAGTGTTAGCTGAGAGTACAGAGTTCAGTTAAAAATGTTAGACACTAAATTGAGAGGGATATTGAGGAGATGAGGCCTCAAGTGGATAAAGTTCCTAATGATTATAAGATAATGTGTAACAATAGCCTAACATATAATTAGAGAATCATTTACATCTATGGCCTGATTTGAGGAAGCATGATGAAAACTCCTTAAATCAAAACGATTTCACATATAGTTTTTGAAACTAACTATTCCAGTGACCCCTCTGAATTCTCTTAGGCCAAACATTCCAGTGAGCCTTCTGAATTCTCCAAGCCATTTAAATTATCATTCAGTGATGACATCTTCTTGAAACATTTAATTCACCCAAACTGGGAGAACTAAATAATCTAGCATGAAACTTTAGGGTTATAAGAATGTATGAAGTTCTGGCTGTTTATTGTTTGTTTTTTGTCAAGAGACAAGTGATTGAAAGACCAAGGACAAGGAAAAGTCAAGTCTGGGGATTCCTCAAACCATCCCAGTTTGAAGATGGAGAAATTCTTTGAGAATTCTTTTCCCCACCTTTCAAATCAAACAGATCTTTCTTTGCCTCCAGCAGCTTTTTTATTGTTTTATCTTGTCTTATCTCTACCTCTTTATGAGAAATATATAGCTATTTCAGGCCATCACGTGATTTTATATCATGGTAGAAATAACTCAGAATTATAGAGATAGTGAAATAAAAACTCACTCATTACACAAGTGAGGAAACAGAAGCCCAATGATGTTAAATTATTCAATGAAGATTATAGCTTGGTTAAACAGGTTTGTATAATTTTGGATTATATAATTTTGGGTCTTTTTACTATATTTACTACCATATCTCCTGCCTATAAAATGCTTGGGATCAAATACAGAACATAATCTGATGTACACAAAGATCTGAGTTTCATAAGTAAAATTTACTATAACTACACAATATTGCTAAAAGGAATAAAAGAAGACCTAAATAAATGGAAAACCATTCCATGTTCATGGATTGGAAATAAATATCATTAAGATGTCTATTCTACCCATATTGATTTACAGATCCAACACAATCCCAATAAAAGTTCCAACAGCATTTTTTTACAAAACTGGAAAAGCCAATTACCAAATTTATTTGGAAAGGCAAGTGGCCCAAAGCCAAAAACATCTTTAAAAAGAAAAACAAAATTGGAGGAATCATGCTACCTGACTTTAAAGCTACTAAAAAGCTACAGTGGTGAAAAATGCATAGTTTTTGTACAAGGATAGACACACTGACCAATGGAACCAAATTGAGAATTCAAATATGGTCCCATGCATATATCTGATATCCAGCTGATATATATCATATATCCAGCTGATATCTGACAAGACCACCAAGCCCACTCAATTGGGACAGAATAGTCTCTTCAACAAATGGTGCTAGGAGAACTAGATATCAATATCCAAAAGAATGAAAGAGTTTCACCAACTCACATCTTATACAAAAATTAGCTCAAGATGGACCAAGATCTTAAATTAATAGCCAGGACCTTAAAGCTTCTAGAATATAATATAGGGAAGCATCTATGAGATCTTGTAGTAGGAAATGGTTTCATTAACTTTACACCCAAAGCACAAGCAGTGAAAAATAAAATAGATAAATGGAACCTCCTCAAAATTAAATACTTTTGTGCTTCAAAGGAGTTTGTCAAGAAAGTGAAAAGACAGTCTGCTCAATGGAAGAAAATATTTGATAACCACTTATTTGCAAAGGTTCTAATATCTAGCATATATAAAAAAAATGTTATATCTCAATTATAAAAAGACAAACAACTCATTTTAAAAATGTGCAAGAGAGTTGAATAGACACTTTTCCAAAGAGGAAATTCAAACGGCTAAGATACACTTTAAAAGATGCTCAACATCACTAGGTAGTAAGTAAATGCCAATCAAAACTACAATTAGATACCATCTTACACCTACTATCTGGCTGTTATTAAAACAAAACAAAACAAATCATAAAAACATAAAACTACCAGTGTTGGAGAGGATGTGGAGGAACAGGAAAACTCATCCACAGCTGATGGAAATGTAGAATGGTGCAGCGACTTGGAGGACAGTTTGGCAGTTCCTCAGGAAGCTAAGTATAGAATTGCCATATAATCTGGCAATCCCACTACTAGGAATATACCCAGAAGAATTGAAAGCAGGGACATGAACAGATATATACACACCAACATTCATTGTGTCATTATTCACAATTGCCCAAAGTTAGAAGCATCCAAGTGTCCATCAATGGATGAAGAGATACCAGGAGATAAAAAAGCTGTAGAGAGAGGTGAGCTGATGATGCCCTATCTGGCCAGAATCTATGATGATGTTGGTTTGGCAGTGAATGGGGTTAATGAGGGTGCAGTGTTGTGAGTGGTGTTGATGGTGTTGGAGTGTTAGTGTAATCAGGGCTGGGAAGACTGGTGGCACCATCCATGGAGGTGGGAGGTGGGATGGAGGGAGGAACAGTTGAACCCTGGGGAGGATGAGGACTGTGATTGAGAATATGATTGTGGAGTGTTCTTTTGGTATCTATGGCAGGGGAGGGTCACTGGTGCAGGCTGCCAGTTATGAGGGGATGTGTGGCGAAGGGTAAACCTCAGGCATGCCTCTATGGAATATTAATGTGTTCATATTGTCATAGGGTTTTATCTTGGTGGATAGAGAACTGCACAATAGCCAACAAAATAGTAAACTCCCATCCTGGGGAATCCTGCTATGTTGTCAAACAGAGTGGCAAGAATCACTAGAGTATATAGGCAGTGCTTAATAAAAGGAAAGCAGACAATATACCGAGACAATGATATTAATGTTTATACTTATAAACCTTATTCTTGTAAAATTGAATCTTAGCCTAATAACAATTGCCCAAGAGTTACCTCCTGAAACCCTTGTTACTCGAATGTGGCCTCTCTCTAAGCCAAACTCAGTAAATAAACTCACTACCTTCCCACCTGGTGTGGGACATGACTTCTGGGGATGAACATCCCTGGTACCAAGGAATTAATAGCAAGCACCAATCAAAAATGTGTTTGGAAAAAACTTTGTCAAAAAGGGGGAAACATTAAATATAAAAGAGTTGTTATAGCTAAGAGATTTCAAAGTGAGTTGGGTGTGTGTGTGGGGTGTTTCAGAGGTTATGCTTATGCACGCCTCAGGCAGATCTTACTAACTGCCACAGTAAACAAAACCCAAATGGCATGCTCCTGAGGGTTCTAGAAACATCTGGAAACTACAGGCAAGGCACACAACCCCATGAAATCAGCACCCCACTTGTGGGCTTACCGTTGAATACATGATAATCTATTTCCCAATGTAAAAGAGTTAGAGTCATTTGTAACTTCCCTTAACATAATTCTTCCACCCCTTTTATTTGAATCAACAATTAGCACTATACCCATTGAATATGTGTTCCAGAGACTTAAATCTTCCATCTGTTCATATGCTGGTTGAGCCCTGAATACCACCAGAGTTGCAACCAACACTTACCCTACAGTTCATTGGACCTACCCACAACAACTAATAAAATGATGATGATGGAAAGCCTCCATCTTAGAAAACAGAGGTTATCTACAACTTCAAGCATAATTTTTCCTTCCCTCTGTTCTGTAAGATTTATGCCCCTATCAATGAGAAGCAGAATGGGCATCACCATCCCAAAACTCTTAAGATTGAGGAATAAACAAACCTAATTGAATGATGCAACCATGAACCATAGTAGACTTATTATTGTAGTAAAGGAAGAAATTCTAACAATGATATAAAGACAGTAGTTAATGAGGTTCTGAGGTATGGGGGAAGAATAGGTAGAATTGTTTTGCATGATATTGCAATGAGGATACAATTTATTATATATTATGTCAACTCTGATAAAATATTCCTATGTATTGAAAAGTGTAAACTATAGACCTTGGATAGTGGCAATGCTTCAATGTTTGCTCATCAATTGTAATAAATGTACCACAATAATGTAAGATACTATTAATAGGGGATAATGTGGGAGGGGGCGGGAGTGGGGTATATGGGAATCCCCCATATTTTGATGTAACTTTTATGCAATCAAAACTTCTCTATGAATAATGTTTATTGTAGGGAAAGAAAAGTACATTTATAGGACTGAATGAAAATGTTCAACATTAAGCTTGAAATTTCTAATTACTGTAGTACACCACTGATTGAGTATAGAAGGCTAATTACAGTTTGCATATATTCCTGACTTCCATAATTATACTGTAAGTGGTATAATTGTATTCCATTGCATTATTTAGAAGCATAATTTGTTCAATGTAAATAGTTAAAATATACAACAATTTTAATGTTTTTTGGCATTGAATTATTATTATTTTTAAATAAAGGAAACCAAAAAAGCCTGAAATTCTTAGGATTTCCTTTAGTATGAGCAGTACTATGTGTTCCCTAAAGCAGAGCATGACTGTCAAACTATGCAGTCTTCAAAATTTACCCTGATAAATGGCTAATAATGTCCACTATGTGAGCGATCAATGAAAGATGAAATAAGTTCCAGGATGTCAGACTGAAAGGGATGAAATCCTCTGATCCATTGCCTTTGTGCACAAGCTTAAGAAGTAAAGTAACAGCAAGAAAAAAATAGAAAGTGTTTTTTAAAATTGCTTAATGGGAATGAATATGTGTAAATCCTACAAATCTATAATATAAAGAGTGGTCACACAATTTTGTTCAAGAGTAAAACATTGCAATAGGAAATACACAGAAAGGATTTTAAAATTTAGCTAATAAGCATCTATAAAAATACTCCACCCTATTAGAATCAAGGAAATGCAAATTAAAAAAAAGAGATATCACTTTTCAGTTTCATGAAAATAATGTTAGAAAGATACTTCAGATAAAATTTTGATGATGAATTTGGGACTCAGCATGTCATGTAATGAAACTATTCTAAAAAGCTTTTAAAATGATATTCAATGCCCCATTGTTAAAATTTGGAAAATAGAAATGATATAAACACCTAACATGTGATAGGTTCTTATTACAGAAAATGAGGCAGAAATTTAAATGTTGCATCTACCTGGAACATCTAATATGGATCAATTACCAAGATATTGTTGAGCAAAACCACAAGGTCCACAAAGATAATCCAGTGTGATTATCTTTCCACCTGAAGAATGTCATGTAATTTCTTTGAGTACCTGTTTTCTCATAAATGAATAGCATAGCTGTAAAGGAAATATTTACATATGGGGGACAAAGAAAGTGCAAGCTAAGGGTATTTTAATGTTATATATTATTTTGATTTCTTTATTAAAGAGACTATTTCAATATTACTTCTGTAATTAAGTTAATTAAAATTTATTGATTTTTAGTGACAAAATATTATATTACATAATGAATGAAATAAAATAAAATAAAATAAAATAAAATAAAATAAAATAAAATAGGAATCAAAATCCAGTGTTAGAATTCAGTTAACTTTAACCTAACTTGTTCTTCACTAGTTACATTGTTTCTTCAGTTACATTATTAAATGCACACCTAGGTGGTATTCCCTGGGGATTACAGTCAATGAATATCTTTTATTTGAATTCCAGATGCATGTAACTAGCCATATTCATTTTCCCCTCCCCCTCTACAAGGAAATATGTGATAGAAAGTAACAAGAAATATCTATATAGGCATAAATTTATACCACTATTTCATTGCTTTTATACCTATATCTGGATTTGGCTTCAGTATCAGAATTACAAAGTATGACTCTTTTTATACTTTTATAATCCTGATAGGATTTAAATAAATTCCAAGATGACTTCTTAAAACTTATACTTGTTATTGTTGGGTACTTGAGTTTACAATTTCTCTTTTTCATGGCTCTTTATTTTTTGAACTAACACTGGCTCTTACAGTTTCAATGGAGTTAAACAAATCTTTAACAGATCAGAGGATGCTGAGTAATCAGGGCATGTAACACAAAAAGTTAATTAACTCTGATAACATGTCTTCTGAATATAAATGCAGTAATAGTTTAAGCTTCTCATGACCTGAAATGGTCCCTTCTTTTGCAACAAACTAATGAAGAAAATCTATGTTCAACACCATCTTGAAAGCGATATTCAGGATATAAATGTTCACCATGTCTTACCATGACTTCTAAAAGAAATACAAACAGAAAATCAAATACTCAATCCATGGTTTTCAGGATCATCTTGATTTCTTTTTAAATTAAATTAAATTGTAGAAAAATTATCCTAGGATACAGGACTAATACTTAACTTGTAAAATAAAATTTACAATTTTATCCACAAAAGAGTCATCTTATCATGGTGGTTGAGAGTGCTTGAGTTAGTATAAATATATTTAAATATACCTACCTGTTTTGAATTAACCTAGGCAAGTTTCATAAGTCTCTGAGCCTTGTTTTTCTAATCCATAAAACAATGATAATAGCAGTACCTACCACAAAGTATTCTTATGAGAGTTAAATGAAAAAATTCTATGTAAAACATTTGGTACAGATACATATATCTAATACATTTTAAGAATTCACTAAATATTAGCTCCTTTATTATTAATTTTAAAAGGACTATTATTCTGTAAATGTTTCACCCATTTTTAACACAAGGAAAATTGAGAAATAAATATTGATCAATGAATTTAGCCCATTATCTTTTGTCACTGAGTATTGATACCTACAGCAAAAATAAGGTGTTAAATATTCTGACTTCTCACTACTGAAAATTCATACCAACTCTCAGAAAGTGAAGTGGATAATCAATTTCCAATTTGACAGATGATAGAACTGAAATAAAGGTAACAAATTTATTTGAAGCCCTAAGAGAGTCTATAAAAGATAAGCTCTCTTTTTTAACTTGGGATTGATTCCAAACATTTCTAGGAAACAATCACTTTATTCTTATATTTTATTTAGGAGCTTTAATAGTACTGTGGAATTTTTAAAAAAATTTCCATAATATATGTGTGATCCACCTTCGTTAAAGAAATAACTCTTTGATATATAATTTGAACTTCTCCAACTTTGGGAACTGGAATATTTTTCAATAATACTATATTCAATTAAAAATTCAGGGCATATTGCAAGAACTTATAACAAAGCAGGATGATGAAGATTCTTTACTTGATTTGACACTATGTGATTATGCAATGCAGGAAAAATCTCTCAAACTCCCCAGGCATCTGTTTCCTCATGAAAAAATGCAGATGCACTTTTCAGATGCAAAGAACTATTTTTTAAAAAAAATCATGGATAATTCCAGATGCAAAGAACTATTTTTTAATCGTGTTTTATGCAATTATTTGTTGATTAATTTATCAAGATGTTCAATAAAATTTTCCATACTGTGCTTACTATTTTCTGTTACCTATTGCTATCTTCTTCAATAACTTGAAAATGTTTTTAATATTTTTTGTATTTTTCTCACATTGATTTTCTATCTGATATTGTGTAAACAACATTCCACAATTTCTCTTAGCATCCTATCTCAGCATCTCACCATCCCATGTTTGTAACCAAGGATTTCAATATAACACCTCCATTTTCTATTTTCTATTAGAACAAGTTTCGTAAAGTTGATGGACAGACTACTAAAATGCTAAATGTGACTGAATTAGAAGAATCTAAACACTATAAGAGAAAAGAATCATATGTATTTGGGGGTATATCATGGGAAAAATAATTTCTTTGACATACAAGCAGATAAAGAGGAATGATTCTATTGCTACTCAAAGAGATGACTTTAAATATATTCAGGCAAGTTTAAAAAAAGAAAGGAAGAAAAGAAGAGAAAAAAAAGAAAAATGAGAAAAATATGAAAAGAAACAAAAGAATTGGTTAATGCCAATACCAACCAAGGTTTGAAGGGATAGTCTAGTCTGCTTGAACTCATGACAAAATATTGAAAAAATATATTCTAACTCAACAATAATAATAAATCTCAGAAAAAATGCAAAAAGATTCATTCTTGTTATCTAATTTTCAAATTATATTTAAAATATACATAATTTTGAAACTATATGTGTAGTCAGAATAATTATTTCACCAAATTTCAGGGAAAATGTCAGAAACATCTGGATTTTGGCTCTTGTCTCTCTTATCTTCAATGTGGTGATAAGAAGTAATGTTCAGTTCCCTAAATGCACAGATTCTGGGGCTCCCTGGAGAAGGTGAATTTAAAGAGTTGGGAGGTGTATTTAAAGATACTTGAGAGTATTGGAGGAAATTCCACTGATATTCTTGAACAAGTGTAGTAAAAATAAACTATAGTGACTTTAACTTGTTTATTGCTCTGGCTTCTTAAATGTGGGTTTAAAATTTTTTTTTTCAAATTGCTTCAAATATATTTCATGAAGTGACCAAATAAGTTAAAAAATAGCCTCATTACTATCAATGCAATGAATAAACCTTAATTCATTAATATATATTGAGTCTTTCTCTGCTTCTATTACAAAGTCTGATCACTTCTTTACATTTAAGATACTCTGCTTTTTCCTAACATAATTAAGGTCAATTAATTGTTCTCTTTTTAAGAAAGTTCATCTTCATTATATCAGCTTTCTTAGAACATCAGTCCATATCTCCAAGTCATTCCATTGGACTCCCTATAAATGATTTATCCAGATCATTTGATTACTATTCCATAGACAGTCTGTTTTTGTTTTGAATGACATTGTTATCTTATTTTATGAATAGACTGTTAGCTCATTGAAATCAGAGTCTATTCTTTCTTGCCTTTGTATCTATAATATTCCTTTATCTGATGTCAAGAGTAATAGCAATAATTGCAAGCATTCATTACAATGGGCAAGTAATTGTGGTATGGACTTTAAATGGATTTTTAAAATTTGAGGCAAATAATGACCCTATGAGATATTGCTATTAATATTTACACAGAAGCATGCATAGGTAATTTGACAAGGCTAGGCAGCCTAAACCTCAGAGATTTATACTTGACCTCAGGTAAAATACTTTTTAACACTAGAATGGCTTTTTACATTAAGTAAATATTTTGTGATCATTTTTGGATTCTCAATGTAAAATAAGTTCATAAAATAATATGCTGAATATTTCAGAATGATGTTTAAATCATTAATTTTATAGCTGGGATTCAAATCCATTCAAAATTCTCAAATATGTATCCCTGGAATTGAGCATTGTAGTTATACATTATCTTTATTTCTCTAAATTATACAGTCTAGTCATAGTAGAATTTCAATAACAGCATAATAGTTAAGAAAATATTTATAGTTTTAATTATTTGGTGATTGCAAATGAATGTAAAATTTAAAGGGCTCATTGTTCAATTTTTCCAAAGCTGCACTTATAATTGTGTTTCACTGCCACACAATTTCATCTTTATAAGTGTTTTTGATGTCAGAAATATTGCCAGGAGGGATGATTATTTTTAATTATGTATATGTGCATGGATGCAAAAAACTGTGTGTTTGGGTGTGAATGTATATAGGAAGATGACTAATGGATGCAATGTAGTAACTGTGTTGAAACATACTTAGAAGTATGCATTTTTATGGGAGATGAATTAAGTAGGCACCCAGGATGTAGTAGTGCTCTCCACTCACACTTTGAATCCAGGGTGACAGAATTGGAAACCCAAATCTGACACTCACCAGCTATGTGAATTTGGTAAGATATTTATGTCACTGGGAATCAGCTTCTTCACCTATAATCACAGTATCTTATTGTAACACAGGAGGTCGAGCCCCAGAAAGTTGACTGAAAACTTTTGATATTCCAAAGAAACCACACAGAAGGCCAACAGTAGTCTGGCCATTTATTACTCACAAGTCCCACTGATGACTGGTCTGGTAGTTACCATACTGCTTAGCAGGGAAACAAATATTATATAAGGATAAACAGCACAAACAGGGGGTTTAGCTAATGCATAAAGCAGCTCAGGGGTGCACATAGTCTAGTAAATGATTAACTGTGAGTGTGCACATATGGGGGGAATTGTGTAATTTTCCAGAACAGTAAATTCATAGGTTCAAGCACTTAACATTCCTTTGAAACAGACTGTGATTTCCATCTTGTTGTCAAGCTCTTTCTTTTTTTTTTTTTTTTTTTTGCTTTTTTTAAAATTTTTTTTATTTATTTTTATTGTGGGTAAAAATCAAAATTCTC
>JAKSZT010054023.1:6200153-6268893 GCA_026826555.1 Tolypeutes matacus | reverse complement strand
TATATATATATATATATATATATATATATATATATATATATATATACATACACATATATTTTAAGAGGTGCTTAGATTACCCAAAATATTACACAGAACCCACTGGGATTGGAGAGGATGTGGAGGAATAGGAACCCTCATCCACTGCTGGTGGGAATGCGGTATGGTCCAGCCACTGTGGAGGACAGTTTGGCGGTACCTCAGAAAACTAGCAATAGATCTTCCGTATGATCCAGCAATTCCACTGCTGGGTATATACCCAGAAGAACTGAAAACAAAAATACAAACAGATATATGCACACCAATGTTCATAGCGGCATTGTTCACCATTGCCAAAAGTTGGAATCAGCCCCGGTGCCCATCAACAGAGATGTTTGTCAAACTCTTTCATGTTGAGAAGGAGTGGACCACTGGCTGGTATGGCCTTCCCCATTCCAGCCCTTCTGCCTTTTGGTCATGGAAAGGGCATTCCTTCTAAATACCCTACTTTTATCATATGTAATATATTATAGTTTCTCTATTATAATAATAATTAATGCTATTATTGTTGTTAATATAAGGGACCCTCTGCCTCAATTTCCTAGAAAAGTAGTTTAGGTAACTTCAAAAGCATTTGAGCCATGACTTTTAGTTTGAAATAAATTATATATATGACAAATAAAACAATAGCTCATTATGCAGAAATATAAAACAGTGAAAATTTACTTCCTCACTTTAACCCTTCTTCCTTTCTATTTACATATTTATGCATGAAGTCAATATATTTTAATAACCAAGTTGATTATGTAAAATATTGGATCAAAGTCATATATTTAATTGCAAACAAATAATATTTAAATTAATATAAAATGAGATATATTTTACTCCAAGATTTTCTCTCATTCTTGGGGGAAAGTCATTTTATTTCATAATGGCATTTTTGGTAGAGGATGCAAAGGTGTCATAGTTAATAGAAAGAGTAAAACTGTTTTCATCTTAGAAATATTGAGTTATATTTTTCTGATTCTTGTGTTAAAGCTTGACTTTTAAAACTGCTTTATCACTGTGGTAGACAGAATTCCAAAATACCTAGGCACAAAATTTCTTGCCCTAATCCCTGGGACTGTGACTATAATAGTATGCCATGCCTATGTCATATTACATGGCAGAAGGTATATTTTAGGTGTAGTTTTGTTTACTAATCAATTGGGTGTTAGTCAAAATGGATATTATCTGGGTGGGACCAACTTAAAAACAAATTAAAATATTGTTTTGAAAGCAAAGTGTTTTCTCTGGCTGGTAGCAGCAGAAGAAATCAGAGAGCAATGGATCAGAAGTATTTGACAACCCATTGCTGCCTTTAGGGATAGAGGGGCAAATTCAGGGACTCTCTAGAAGGTGTGATGGCCCTCTGGCTCACAGCAAATAAGGAAATGGAGAACTCAGTTCTACAACTGCATAGAAATTAACTCTGTTTATAACCTGAACAACCCTGGAAGTGATTCTTCCCTAGACCCTCCAGATAAGTGCTCAGGCCAACTGGCACCTGGATTTCAGCCTTATGAGACCCAAAGAAAAGAAGCCAGCCAAGCCCACTCAGAGTACTATAAGATAATAGAGGGGTGTCATTTTAAGCCTCTAAATGTATGATAATTTCTTTTGCAGCAATATAAAACTAAAGCATCCCAAAATTCTAATTTAAGCTTAGATTTCTGGTTTATTATCAATATACATAAATTGTAGCAAAGAACATTAGATTAATTGTGATAGAAATTCTGATACAATTTTCTTAAAAACATCTAGGGTTTTTAGAAGAAACCAGAAATACTTTTTCTTATGCATTCTAGGCATAAAAAATTAAAGCATATCAAATACAATGTGCTGATGAAAATTATAACATACAGACATTTGCCCTAAAAAATTTGTATGATTCAAAAGGCATAAAAAATTTGAGCAGCAAGTTGAGTAGTTTCAACAATCTTATTAGTTATATTTAGACATGAGTTAAAACTATTTGTGACTAGAAATCATCACAACAGAAAGAAAATTAGAGATTTGAAGATATACAAGGGGTAGAATTGTATAGTTTATGTGACTATAAACTTTCTAGAATGACAAAACATTCTCTTTATAAACTAGTGTGGGAAGGGTAGATAGGAAAAATCTGCTTGTCTTATTTAAATTTCCTTCCCCTTCTTCACTCATTGGAAACCGTAATATATATATATATATATATTTTTTTTTTTCATTTTCCAGCTCACACAAAAGAAAAAAAAAAATTAATTTAAAGAAACCAGACTAATTACTAGAACATGATTCCTTGATGCCTGTTCATAAAGTCAGATTGTCCTTTCTGAGAGCCTAAAATCTATGGGAAAGGGAGATAATGGACTTAATTGAAGATAAAGGACTAAAATGTGTGATAAGTAGTAGTTAAAGTAAGCAATATTAAGAGGATTCTTCGATACTACTAGGACCAAAGAATGGCATAGAAAGAACTGACAGGGCAAGTCATCCCTTTTTGTGCAGCCCAACCCTTTTCTATTGACTCATTACATTAGAACTACCTGTAGTAGTTTGGCATTATTTATGAGATCCAAAAATAGATATTGGATTATGTTTGTCAACTGGCTTTTTCCTTTGGGCATATTAGATGATATTGGATTCAGAGGTTTACTTGATTAAATAATGATTAAGGCCACATCAGTAGGACATTGAGTTTTGGGGCAGGGACTCACAGAGAAAACCACATGGCAGAGAAGAGAGTGGGAGTTTTAATGCTGGAGCCTGGGGAATTTAAGCACACAGAGGAGCAGAGTCCAGGGGAGAATTGAGCCCTGGGGAGAAAGACAGCTGAATCCTGATAGTCTACAGCTGGCCTTGAGGAGACAGTAGGGCAGCTGAGCCCAGAGAAAAAACAAGCACCAGGAAAAGAGGAACTCAGGAAGACTGAACTCTTGGCAGACATCGGCAGCCATCTTGACATCTTTATTACACGTGGTAATAGACTTTGGTGAGGGAAGTAACTTATGCTTTATGGCCTGGTAACTGTAAGCTTCTACCCCAAATAAATACCCTTCATAAAAGCCCATAGATTTCTGTTATTTTGTATCAGCACCTTTTTGGCTGACTTACACACTACTCAAATTTAACAGTCCTAAAAACTTGTTAACCTTCCTAAAGGAAGGAGTAGTCTTAGTTACTTCATGTGGGAGTAAGATCTCTTTTTGACTGAAGTGGAATTGAGCAGAATAAGTTGGGGAATTACTTTATGAACAGAGAATGTGGGCATAATCTTAAACCAAAATATATGTTTAAGAAGGGGAGAACTTTAGAATAATTTTCTCAACTCAAAGAATAGGATCTTTTTTTTTTTTTTTTTTTTTTTTACATCTGAAGCATTCACTTCCTAAGATGTATCAAATAATATTCAGATTTTGGAAAACAAAATAGTGAAAACTTAATGGAGAACAAATTGAGCTTAAAAAGAAGTTTATGACTGTAACATCAAGATAATTTTTTTTTTTACTTATAAAATATTTTCTTTTTTTTTTTCACAATGCTGGGCTATTAACAGTCCATGTTAGCCAGCATTTTACACTGCTTTATTCTGGATTTCTGCTTAAGGGAAGTCACTCCATAGATTAGCCAAGGAGCTAAATTTAATCTGATCTACTCATGTATAAAATTAGATTCATCAGATTTCCTCTCTAGAATTCTGAACAATGAACCTAACAGGCTGGAGAGAGGAAAGGGAAGCTTGGACAATTTGGGAGAATTTGGATCTTGTGAACAAACAGCCACATGTAAGCAGACGTGTTGAGAGAAGAGAGAACAAGAAGACATAAAAAGAATTTGAAAACACATAAAGAGAATTTTTAAAGTAGGTTAATATAAAGAAGGTGATCATATACAAGCTCAGGGAATAACAGAGATGACAGGATCCTGATGTACTGATGACATTACAGTTTCTCTCCAAGTCCATCAAGGCCCTTTGAATCACCTGGTATCACAAGAATAAGATGATAACTTCTGTTTAATCACTAAATGAGCCTGATTGAACTACTGTACCTTCTTCATTATCCCCAAAATATTGCTTGTAATTTTATTATGATATGCAAGAAGTAAAACAATTAAAAATAACTCATCATTCTTTCATGATAAAGAGCACATGGGAGATGAGCAATTATCAGAAAACCTATAGAGAACTGTAAAACAAGTGATGGAAATAAAATGCTAGGTTTCTTGGGATGAAAGGTAAGATGAGAACCTTTAGAAACAGACTCAAATATTAAGTGATGACCACTCACCTTAGGAATATGAATCTGGTCAATTACATGATCTTAATTTTACATCTTCAGGGCAAGAGTAGCATTATTAAGGAAAATAGAGAAGTTGTTGTACCTAATGTGTACAGTAGAAATTCCTCTTTGTTTTAGTTTGAAGATAGATATCTATTGACCTATCCTCCTTCATTAATCTTGCCATCTTGCCAGGAACCAGGGAAGGGAGACCTTTATATTTAAATCTGAGAAAATAAAAAGCAACTTAGAATCTCTAAATGTGTGGGCAGGGTTTGTCATTTTTTGGGTTGGGGAGGCTTATGTTTTGTGTGATCAGGCAATATATGTCATATATTTTTCTCCTGAAAAAAAAAAAAAAAGGAAACAACAACAACCCTCTACTCTCTTGGCTGGGTTGTGTAATGGGAGATTAGAAAATAATATTTAGATTTTGGAAAAGAATGATGTTCTGGCAGCTGGCATTCTGGGGGTAGCATGATTAAAGAGCCCCATAGTCCACAATGTATAGATTTTCACTTAGTCTTTGATATGCAGCTGCACATTTCATCACTGGCCTCCACAGTGATACTGTGAATCATGAGTGAATTCTCTAGCACAATTAAAAAAATAAATAAATGGCAAGAACAAAGCTCTCCAATATTCTGCAGTATAATGTAAAGGAGTTGTTTTTTATCTGTGTGAAAAATGGTCTTGGGAAATAATATATTCTGCCTGTAATCCAATGTATGTTTTAACACTACATGCTTTGAAAAACTGATGCTCAAGTTTGTAGCATCTAAGGTGTTTTGAAGTTAAAACTTATTTTTCTCTGTCTATCCACAGATGGTTGTAACCTTCATCACTCTGCTAAGTCAGTTACCTAACACTCTTCTCTATTTAAAAAAAATATTGAAATATTTCACAAACAAAGGTTTCATGTCTGGTTCTTTTTGCTGTTGTTGTGGATTAACTCAAAATTTTATTTTTTATACTTATTTTTGTGAATATTTAGAAGGGAGGTGAAATACATCTTTATAAATATTTCACTATGTTTAATCAAAACATTTCCAAGTATATATATATAATTCCTGGTTTTCTTTTTTTATAATAAATTAATGACAAGTATGAGAATGTTCTCTCATGAGCTATTACAAATGTATAATACTAATATAATGTATAATAATGTAATATAATGTATAATACTAATAGAAGGTAGTAATAATTGGGTGGGTTGTAATATAATGTATAAAACTAATAGAGGGTAGTAATAATTACGTGGGTTGGGGAAAAAAATACACCAAATCTATGACATGGGCTATAGTTAGTAGTAATATTTTGATAATGTTCTTTCATAATTTGTAAATAATATTTCACAAGAGAAGGTGTAGATGGTGGGAAAATGTATGGGAGCCTTGTTTGATGATATGAATGTTTGTATTGTAATTTCATAAATTTTACTATACACTTATTGTTTATGTATATTCATGTATGGATTATATACTTCAATAAAATTTTATTAAAATGATTTTAAAGAAGACAACATATTAGGTACATAATATGGATTGACTTCTGTATTCCCAAAGGACATGAATGTTACCTTATATGAAAATACAGACTTTGAAAATGTTATTGGTTAAGAAGAGGTCAAACTAGAATAAGGGAGGACCTAACCCAAGAAAACTGGCATTTTTATAAGAAAAGATAATTAAACACAGGCATAAAGACACAGGAGAGAATGCCATGTGTCTACTAAGGCAAAGATTGAAGCCCAAAGTTTTCCAGCAAACCATCAGAAGCTAGGAAGAAGCAAGGATTTGTCTTGTTTTTACATATTTCATAAATCTAGCCTTCAGAACTATGAGACAATTAATTTTATTGTTTTATGCCATCCAGTTTTGGGTACTTTGTTACAGCAGTGCCAGGAAATTAAGACAGTACAAAATGTCATGATCCAGATGGCCTTATATACATGAAAATAAAAAGTAAAACATGCATATGTTTTGAAATTTCAAATATCTCAAAGTTGTAAAATATTTTTAAAAGTCTTCTCTTTTCCATCCTTTTCTGAAAAATAATCACTATTAATTTTTCTCATAATTCTTTTCATTAAAAATATTCTTATGTACATGTCAATATATACTTTCTACTTTACATTGTGATGTATTCACAGAAAGTTATAATACTGTTACATAACATGCTCCTTTAATGTACTGTGACTATCTTTCAATAGATTACAAAGGAATCCCCTTATAAATGAATCTTCATGGGTCTAGTCAAATAAGACCAGGGTGATCTTTTCGCAGCAGATAAAATGGAGACCTTACCAGAAATAAGACCTTTCCCAGGAAAGACCAAAGTAGCTGGAAGTGTGAGAAGAGATGCTTTTAGTTACATCCATTGTTTGCAATTGAGCAACTAGTCAATAGTTTGCGAGTATGATTGGGACAAATAAATTTATGCAGATACATAAATTGTAGTAAAATTCATCTGTTGAGTAAAATCCTCTTAATAAAACTTGCCTCTCCAATATAATATGAGGTTTCCAGGTGTTTGACTTATATAGTGTGTTGTTTTAAAAAAAAAGTACTCATTCCTTTACTGAGTTGGGAAGTACAGGTCACATCAGTTACAGAATCATCTCTAGGATAGTGGCCAGCCATTTTTTTCCATACTCTCTAGACTTAAAAAAGTAAATGAAACTAAGCTACATTATTTATTGAAGCAATAATTTCCAGAGCCATAACTGACTTAGATAGTCTTTCTCCTTCACCACCTATTCTCTCATTCTTGGACAGCATTTCAGTTTGCTTGCATTTTTCCTGGTGGGATGAATGAAAACATGATCTCCAACAGTCTGAGCTGAGAGTTGGTTTGTTTTTATTGGGCTGAGTTGATGCAATGTCCCATTTACAGTTATCTTTGTTTGTGAAAATACTAAAGCATGCTCTTGTGAATCCTCTGTGTTCTGGATATGGTACTCCCTGTCCCACCTCTATATTAGAATTCCAAGGTACTCACTATAATCCATTGAGTACACCAAACAGAACAATCTTCTTTCCTTCTGGTTCACCGGTATGAGGAACATAAAATAGTGGTTCCATTTCAATGGCACCCCTATTGCGTCCCCATTAGGTGTATTTTCTTCTCCAGAAAACAAGACCTCTATCTTGGTCAAACTGAAGACTCTGTTAAGAGATAATTGGGATCACTTCTGCTTCCACTCACTGAATCCCATAATAATGTATATCAGGATAATAGGGGCACAACACCACATATCAGGCAGTGGTTCTGAGAACTATGTTTCCACTATGCTTCATGGCATCCCAACTCTTCACAAAGTTGAACTCTAGCTATTTCCTTTATTAAGCCCTTAATAAGCCTTTCTCTCTTCTATCAAGCTGCTTATATGTGATGGAGTACATGGTAAGATCAGTGAATTCTGAGGCCATTAGAAAATTTTTGCCCATTTTGCAATCTTCTGAAACTTCACAGGGTTCCTCTCCCATTATATGATATATATTATTTTACTGGGGAAATTAGCATATGTGCCACTTCCTAGTCACAGATTCAGTTAGCATGATTCCAATAATTTATTATGAATAAAATCATCAGAAGATAAAATTTCCTGAAGACAAAATTAAGAAAAATAAGAAATTACATTGCCCTGGAGAATAGCAGTGACCATACACTTTTGTACTTTCAATATAAAAATGAAATGATTTTGATCCTCTCTATTTATGACATCAAGAAGAATGCATTCACCAAGTGGCCATATTTCTGGAATACATCAAATGCAAAAGGCTCAGAAAAAAGAGCTGTGATTTAAGCCCCACTTGTGGAGCAAGTTGCTACAATGGTGCATCATAGAAACACATGTCCAGGGCATAGGCAGAAATGTTTGGCAAATTATTCCTTTATTGCACAGAATAAGGAGTCTAGAAAGGGCAAATACTCTCCATGTTACTTATATAGCACAGAGTCCAATAGTGCAATTGGGTCTGTCAGGTGGCCAAAAACTGTTCCTGGTTGAGGTCAATAGATTTTTAGCTCAGCCTGCTCCATATTACATGGGATAAAAGAATCCTATCTATATATATATATACTTCTTTTTTTTTTTTTTTACAATGGGATGAACTCCTGTGATCTGAGACTTTTTTTTTTAATAGTCTTTTTTATTTTTATTTTTTTATTGTGGGTAAAAATCAAAATTTTCACAATATATACCAACATTTGCAAAATGATATATAAATATATATGCATATATGTGCATTTGCTTACAAAAATGTTATTTATATATATTTTAAGAGGTGCTTAGATTACCCAAAATATTACATGGAACCCACTGGGATTCCCATGTTGCCCACCTCCCAACACCTCCCACCACTTCCCACACAAACATCTCCCACAAGTGTGGCCCTTTGAATGTGGTTTTTATCCACTGATGGGGATAGTGTCCTGCCATTGAGAACTTCTACTCTGACAAGTACTTTTTAAAGTTGTATTTTATGTATTTATTACCCCCCTCATTGTTTTCACTCACGGTCTGCTTGGGTTCTTTTTAGAAGGCAATGGGAACCAAACCCATGGGAGGGAGTCACCCAATCAGTTGAGCCACTACCGCTCCCTGCTTGTTGTACCTCTCATTGTGTTTCCTCATTTTGCCTCCTCATTGCATCATCTCATGGCAGCATCTTTTTGTCATCTTGTTGCAGTCAGCTCACCACAGTCCAATGCACTCTCTTGCTGATAAGCATAACATTTGAGATTGTTTTTTCCCTGTTACCAGGTTTAAGATCTATCTGGGTCTTTTCTTTACTTAATACCTCCTCCAGGTCATGGAATGGCACACAATATAAAAGAGGTGGGGGTAGTGGAAGGACATTGGATGGCCACTTAACAAGTGTTTGTGACTTCTTCAGAGAGGGAAGTGGGGGATAGATGAGGTCTGGATGATGGCTGCTTACAGGTGTGTGATTTCCCTAACACCACTAACAACAACCATAATACCTTTAGTTTGTGCAGAGGCCAAACAAGTTAATAAATAAGAGATATGATGGAGACTATTGTCTGCATTCTTTACCCATGAAGGGGAACAGACCAGCTCTAAAGAGCCCTGTGGAGAGGGTCAGGAAAGACACCAGAAGTCTTTATGATGATTCCCAGAACTTGGGCTTTCCTGATCTTCCTAGAAGAAGGCACTCTTTACCAAACTCTTCCCCATCCCCAGTCCTATGGAGGTGCTGTCTTCAAACCTCCACCTTCTCTGCCCCTGCTAGGGAGAGGTTGAAAAAAATGGTCATGGCCATCTGTGTCAGGGGAAGGCAAAAGCAGCTGTTCAGAGCCAGGACAGTGATCCAAATTCATCAGTAACAAACCATGATCAATCCTCAATCATGTCCCCACGACCCTCCAAACTTGGGGAAGATAACTTCCAAGTTCGTTTCCATGAGTAGCAGCCAATCAGGTACTGAACTCTGAGCCCATGTCCAGGGCAAGGAATAGGAGCCAGCAGTCACTGTGGAGCAAGCTACTCAAGTTTTTACTGCAGTTTCTCAGCCTCTTTCACACACTCTTCCCTGGATGATGTTCAGTGAAACCTTGGCCTCCAAAGCCCCAGAATAGTTGTTTCAGACAGTTCCTTCTTGTCCACTAAGAGTTTTGGAGGTGGAGTGAGTTCTCAAGGTCCCTACTATACCATTTTCTTGGAAGTTCTCCTCAACGATGACATTTTATAGGAGAGAAATAAGATGCACACCGAAATTAAGTAGGCTACCCAGGTTACACACTTAATACATTCTATACTGGGTTCATTACCAATAACTGTCTTGTTCCATGGTTTGTTTTCTTTCCACACACTTGCCCCACACTAACCTAATTTGAAATCCAGGGAGTATCAGAAAACAATGATGATGAAAGACATAGCTAATGGCTAAGCAATGGTATTCAATGTGGGGAGCTTAGAATTAATAGTAAGGTAATGATGGCAGGTTGAAATTCAAGTATCCAGAAGATATACAAGTGAAATTGTTTAGTAGAAAGTTGAAATATATATATATATATATACACACTACATATATCTACTTTTATTTTTAAAGAGGTTTTAAATTACAGAAAATTCCCTGGGATGGCCATTTGGTTGGTGGCAAGGCTCCAGGATGTGTAAGTTCATTGAGGTTGGTGGGCCACACTGTGGGAGATGTTTGTGTGGGATGTGGTGGGAGGTGTGGGAGGTGGGAAACATGGGAATCCCAGTGGGTTCCGTGTAATATTTTAGGTAATCTAAGCACCTCTTAAAATATATGTATATATATATATAAATAACATTTTTGTAAGCAAATACACATATATGCATATATATTTATATATCATTTTACAAATGTTTGTATGTATTGTGAGAATTTTGATTTTTACCCATAATAAAAAAAAATAAAAAAATAAAAAAAAATTATGGAAAATTTACAAAGGATAAGGGTTTCCCATATACGCCTCCCCCTCCCTTTTTCACATCTTCCCTATTAATACCATCATACAATAGTGTGATATATTTGTGACTATTGATGAATAAATATTGAAGCATTGCTACTAACCAAGCTCTTTAGTTTACCTTGTGGTTTACACTTAATTCCAATGCCCTACAAATGCTCCATGTTCCACTTATTAATCCCTCCTCCTCCCATCAGAACCTCTGGCAACCACTATCATTAAATCAATGTTACCTGTCATTCTATTAGTACAATATTAATAAGTTTACTTTGTTTATGGTTGCATCTCCTCCCCCCTCATGTTTGTCATTTCTCAACCTTGAGGATTTTGGGATGGTGATGTTTTTCAGTCTTAGTTTGACAGTTGGATTTTTTAAATTGTAAAATTCAATCAGGGCTGAAGAACTAGATCTGGGAATCAGTACTTGTAAATGATAGACTATATCATGAGAATGGATGAGATCACCCAAGGATAACAGGTAGAGAGATTGTGGAAGTGAGCCAACAGAAAATGTAGCCATATACCAACAATTGAAAAACTGGGAGAGATTGAGAAGTATCCCTGAAGGAACTCAAGGAGCATTTTCATAGAATCATGAGTAAAATCATGAAAGAGTAATGATATTCAAAAGAGTAAAGTTTCAAGAAAGAATGGGTTTTCTACATTTTCCTTCTTCAGGTAATTGAACCCTGATTTTCCTCTAAGGAACCATATCTCTTCCATTTTCAGAATATATGATTTGATTTGGGTATTGTTGTCTTCCAAGTGTGGTAATATGACTCCTGTTTAGACAATCAGAAACTATCTCTTCACCCAAGTTGAAATGATTGAGATAATGAGGTATGAGCAAATTAGTTGCAAACTCCATAATTCTGTTTGGACTATTGAAGGAAGTCACTCCCCTTTTCCTAATAAAAGTTTTGAGAAGATAAACTCAGAGCTCCTGCCTATAATCTTATGATGGCAAGTTGACAGATCCTGATTGAAACAAAAAGGAAGCAGAGTGAACAGATAAAAAGAGGAAATAAATTTGTATATTAAAATGTGAATGCCAGAATTTAGCTATAACTCACCTGTTTTACCTTCTTTCATTTTTGCTATGACTACTATTAAATATTTATTTATATAATATAATTAATACTTGTAATCTTACCACCCATCCCAAGAAATTAAAATATTACAAATAAATAAAACTATGTGAATCTTCTGTATCCTTCTACCTTTCTAATCCTAAAAGTGAACAGTAACCTGATTTTTAAATGTATAATCATCTTGCATTTTTAAAAATTAAATATATTTATCACATTTTTTTTTTTAGTTTTGCCTATTTTTTAAATTTAGCATACTGAATTCAGCCTTCTGGGAATGGCTTTTTAAAAAAATTCATATTAGATTACTAAATTTTATATTGATTGTTAAAGATAGCTGTAGATTTATTTTCACTTATATATCATATTTCATTTTGTGATTATTAAACATGTCTTCATCCATTATCCTATCAATGAATACTCTGACTATTATGAGCAGTGTTACTACAACAGTTTTGAACATGTCTCCTAAAAAAGCAATTGATAGATTGTAGGAAATACTAAAGTACCATTATTCAGCTTTACAAATTACTATCATAAATTTCCACATGGTGTCTAGAAAATGTAATATAACCACTTGCCAAAAAAGGATGAGCCTAGAATATTTATAAACAATGCTAACAATCTCTGCCTTATGAGTGAAGTATTAAGTAGAATGTTCTATTTTGTTGTTTTGATTTAAACTGGAAAATGGACAAATTGGTAACCCAAAAAATAACCCATGTTTATACTTTTTAATGTCAATTATTAAATGCAAATTCCTATCCACTTGATCTGTGATTTGGAATATGGTTTCTAGAATACTAAAATAAATTGGTCTCCAGTAAAGGAAAGAAAGAGTTTCTTTGATGGCAGAAAGACTTCCTCTTACTTATTAAATATCATTAAAACATTTGATCTAGAATGTTTGGTTTGAAGGTATTATTATGCTTTTATTAATAAGAATCATGTTTATTAAAAAATATTTACATCTAAACTTACATACCTACATTCATACCCTCCTTCATTCTAGAACTTTTTAAGCCAAGTATTTAAGAAGGACTTGCAAAAGTTAAGAGAGACATGATAATGAAGTATATTAGAGTACTGCATGATACAATAATTTTTTGATTCTTAGAATATATCCAGGGCACCAAAGCTTGGCCAAATTGGAAAACAATCTTGTTTAGAAAATGAAAATGGGAAGCATCAACTTTACTCTCATACTGATTTGTTACACATCTGAAGAAATAGATTAGTCTCCAGAATCTGATACCTTCTTATGTCAGACTCTGAATTCAGATGCTTCAACATACAAGATATCCCTTAAATTGTAGCACTCAAAAAGATTGCATAATCAAAGATAGTTTCATCTTCATTCTATTTCATACTTTAAAAGCCCAATATGATTTAACAGATGTTTAGCGGTTTATATGTATACGTCAAGTGTTTCTCTAGGCAGGGGTTCTTAACCCTTTTTGTTCCATGGACCACTTTGCCAATCAGGTGAAAACCACAAACACCTTACTAAGTCCACACTATACTGTGTATTATTTAATAAATATATCACTCCTACACTAACAATTCAATCTCAAAGACCCCTGGATAAGAACCCCTGCCTAGGGTAGGAATTCTTGCAGTCAAGAGGTATATTGAAGTAATGAGAATGATGTATTTTTTAGATCAGCCTTACTGATCTATAATTCCTATTTATAGATTCCCTGGAACTCTAGCATCTGCATTTGGCCCAGGAAGCAGGGAAGAAAACAATGAATTCCCTTAGATATACAGCAAACTATGGGCAATGGCCACATGTTCTCTTCATCTCCAAGGCTGATGCAATGCTTTAATTATTCATAATGTTTGGTGCCAAAAGCCATTTCCACACTAACAAGCACTGTAATTTTTCAATTCCCCAGTGATATCTTCTAGCATCCAATAGTTTATTGGCAAGAAGCTTTGGAAATGAATCCTACTATTGAGCTCCTGAATATGGCTCATACTAGCTACTCTGATTTTGGTGACATAGTAAAATATTCTCTGAAGGTATTACATCAGCCACCTTTTGAGGTATTTCTGTCTCCAGTGTGCTACCCATGCAAGAATTCTGATTCAGGTATCCTTCCATTCTTTCCATGCATGAGTTCATGCCAACTCTCTGCATTCACACACAACATCTTCCTGACACCCCTCTACTCCCCTACCTGTCATTCAATGCATAGCACAGCTCCATTTCACATACAAAGACTCCTGTTTCCCTTTGAGGTTTTCATTGTTTATATAAATGTCAACTTTTTCATGTGTACCATTTCTCAAATTTGAGTACCTTATGCAAGATTTTTAATAGGGATTATCTGAAGTTCAACTTCAACCTTAGCTTTCAGTAAAAATCATGTATCAGCTTAGACTTGAAAGGCTGAAGAGGTGAAAGTCTTCTCCAGAGTCATTTCTGACATCTCTGATCTTTGGAGTTTTAATTGCATAATTATTACCATTAGTTATGGTATACAGATTCTTTGGTAATATAGGTATGCTAACTTTAAAATATTAGTGAACATTCTAAATGTAACTTGGGGATAATACATCCTTATTTGTCTTATTTTTTCATTTTGGTTTTCTTTATAATGTCAAACATTAACTAGGTTAATTGTTGATATCAGCAATTATAATACTAACCTTTTCTCCAAAATCTGAACTCAGATATGGCAACCGCAACTGCATCTAACAGAAAATCACTTCAAAAACAAGCATGAATAGGATAAAAAAGCAAAATTAAATCACACAATTTTTTCCTTCCTTCTTTCATTTTATTATGATTTCTTTTATTGAACACCTCATTCCTAAAGGATGGAATCATTTTTTCTTCTTTTTATTACCTCAACTGATATAAAATTTATCTGATAAATTTATGTCTCATTATTCTGTAATATTTTTTGAGCACAAGTGTTGACTAAAGTGCACACACATAATAAATCCCTTAAGGTGTATGAAATTTATTTTAGAGTTGTATTTTTACTTTTCTTGTAGTTTGGACAATTATAAAGGAAAATGTTCTTTAGGTGTTCCTCCAATCAGATGTGAAAAAAGGTTTTTAAGGTAGGACAGGAAAGAGGAAAGGAAGGAAGCAAACTTAGGAAGTAGGGTATAGGGACAAGTTAAAAAATGGGTTATAATGGGTTTTCCTGATGAAAATATTGCAAAATTAGTAACTCAAATTGTCCATTTACTCTAAAAATCTATGTGATCTATACAAAACATGAATGTTAGTTCACTCCACCTAAAAAAAAGAAATTAGCTAATTATTATTGCACTAGTTTTGTTATTGTAAATAAAAACCCTGAATGACAGTTCCAATGATCAATGATAAGCATAAAAGAGAAAAGGACTTAATTGTAATTTAATTTCAAAATATTACTAATAGAAGAAAGACAAAAACAGGATATCCTTGGTTGTGTGGAAAGAAGCAATAAGGCAAGAAAAGTTAGTAAAAGATTGTAAGAAGGGGACAAACACATATTACTTTAGTTAAATATATAGATAACCTCTAGGAAATATTCAATCTTATTAAACAAAAAAAGTTTTCAGTTATAAATCTGAGGGTAGATACTAGACAGCCATGAAAGCCAATCTATGCTATACTGTTTTGTCTTGCTCTAAATAAGCAAAAAGAAATTTTTAAAGATATGAAGTTGGGAAAGCAGCACTTGAACAAAATGGATGCCTTTGCTTAGACCTACACCACCTCAGAATTTTATCAAGGAATTCATCCATATTGCTTAACATTCCTGTACTATCCTACCTCTTTGAATTTGGGGGGGTATCCTAGTATTGGATTGTGCCATTTACTCTTCTTTAACACCTTTAATTTTACTTTTTCTTACTGAAATTTTAACCAGTTTAAACTATATCTGGTTCCCAAAGTCTAAATCTAATCCAATCTTCTCATTTTTTTCCCCAGATAAACTCCTACCTCTCTCCCCTAAGGTAAGTCTGTAGTGCAGGCTTATCTTATAACCTGTTCTTGAAATGTCACCATTAACCTTACCCACTTCAAATGAGAAGACCCTCAATAATAGAAACTTCTGTCAGGCTGGCCTTTAACATGATGGTGAATATGTTACTTGCCCCTTATGTGAACACAGGGGCTGTTAAGAAATATTGTAGTGTTTGTTGAGACCAGGGAAGGCTTAGGAGCCATACACCACGGCAATCCTTCATTTTTAGAATACTCTTCAGGAGCTCCATCATTTCTCAGGAAATGAACTGATTAAGAAGTTTTCCAATCAGTCTTCAGAAGACCATGTGAAGAAAATATTTAAGATGGACTTAAAACTTACCTCTAGTTTCAAAGAGATGATTTCTAATAAGGTATATTTTTCATATCTTCAAATTTCATTTACTTGGAATTTGAATCAAATGAAGTCCAAATAAACCAGGAAATCTCTACTTCACTGCGATTTATTGATGCATTCTATCACAGGAGGTTAAAATGAGTGAGGGATTTCTGGAGAGAAAGGACTCTTTTCTGTTGTATGACTTTACATGGTTCCTACCAGAAGCACTGCATTGGAAAAAAACACCAAAGTCTACTGCAATACAGTTCTTGAAAACTCTTTTATGGAAGAAGCTGTTCCTGTCATCTAAGAGAGAAATGCCTCTGAGGACAGCACTCTTTCTAATTTCTATTTAGAGAAGCAAGAGTTAAATGTTTCTCTTTTTACTTCATTGCATAGTTGTAGTAATTCCCACAAAAGTTTACAATGCCTAAGGTAAGCTTTTAGTTATAGCAGCTCCAAGGAAAATATTACTACTAATCTAATCCAAAAGGGCTACTAAGCTCAGACAATCCAAGGGCAAATGCAAACCACTGGGCCAATTAGTAAAACTGCAGCTCACTCTGTATTGTGAGTGAGGAAACACCATTACCTTCTCCTTATAGTTTCCATAAATCCATCTCTTCTAGAGGAATGGAAGCCTTTGAAACCAGTTAATGGCACAGATTGATAAAATATGTGTGGTAGATGTGAGCACTGGTCCTACCATGTACCTGTGTGTGAATTTACTCAAATTTCCTAAATTTTTCATTTGCAATTTCTTCTTTTGTAAAATGGAAAAATTAATGATAATAATTTACTTTATTTAAAATAATTAATATTAAATTGTCCCATTTCTAATCTCATCTACGATTTTGCATCAGTGTAGACATTAGAGAGTTAAGAAAAGTTAAAGGGAATATTGAATACTTGTTTTTTATATTTTCCTTTTATTTTAAAATATGTATGAAAGTATATGTTTTTCTAGTCACAGGGTAAAATGTTAGATATTTTTATCTTGAATATGATAGAAAACTATTAAATATGGGACTGATTAGATTACAAAACTACCGTTCTACTTTAGGAACATATTACTAGCTAGTACTCTGATCTGAAACTTACCTGTTTGGCACGCCATTTCCTGCCAGGTACCATTAATGAGGCTGAAGTGAAAGGCTGGTTGGAAGTGGTGAAGAGAGCTGTGAGACAGAAATAGAGATGGGGATAATGACATGAATTGACTGTCCATGTTTTGCACTTTTACTGAGGGGCCCACTGAGAACTAGCTGTCCAAGTGTCCCAGAGAAACTTTTTGAATAAAATTACTTCTCATCTTCTGACATTTCTTGTTAATAATGAACAAGAAAAATTTTGAGAAAAAAAATTTGCAAGTCATTTAAACTCTCTGGGTTTCAGTTTTCCAATGTATTAAATGGGACTAATAAGGCATGGCTTTAAAAAGTTATGCAAAGATTAAAGAAGATACATGTAAAAAGAAAGACTCCCTGGTTCAGAGAAAATGAGGAAAAATATTTATCTGTTTTTATTCATCTTCTTTACATATGGAATTGAGGCCATGAGAAGGGAAATACTTCACCAAAGCTCACACAGCTAAAAGAGTAACAGAACTGAGTTTAGAATCCAAATACCTTAATGACAAGTCTAAAGGTTTTTTTCTTTTGAAAACATAGTTCAGTAATATGATATGCTTCCTTGACTGGAAAATAAGAACAGCTGGTAAATGAGCTTCAAACTTCCCAGTCAAACAGGGTGATAAGTGCTATGGAAAAATAAGGAGTAGGTGGAGGGTGTGGGTTGGTCATGAGAGTCAGGTAGGTGTCATATTTATAAACATAGGTGGAATAGGAGAGTTAGTTATAAAACATGGAAGAAGAAGGATTCATGCGAGGAAAGATGTGTGAAAGCTATGAGGCAGAATATGTTTTTTTTGTTTTGTTTTGTTTTTTAAGTTTGAAGTGGTTTATTATATAGTAAATGAATACTTGGAACAGGTACTTACTTTAAAGCATTTGGATCAAATAAGAGACCTAAACATCCTAATTCCTCTAATTCAAATCTCATCTATATCTACAGGTAACTCACATTTTCTTTAGTTTGCAATACTACTTTTACAAATAAAAAGTTAAAATAACATTTAAAACACTTTTCAGTCATTTCTTCAAAATTTTAAACTCTTGATTGCTAAACACATTCTAGAATGATGTCATTACCATTTAAATTTGCTGTACTCTGTACTATTTTACACAAGCATGATTTTAAAAGGAATTTTCCATAGTAACTGCTGTGGTGTGTTAACAAAAGGGGAAAGATACCATTGTGCCTGGAGCAGAGAGAGCAAGGTGAGAAACAGGGAAGTGACAGTGAACCATAACAGGTAAAGTCTTTCTAGTGAAATTGCAAGATTTTCAGCAAAGTTGTGATTTTATCTGACTTATGATTTAATAAAATCTCACTACTTTAAGTTAATAATCAGATCTCTTTTGTCTTCTTTCATATATCCAGAGACATTTATCAAAATCATCACTTTTTAAATTGACAATGTATCTGAAAATTATTTGGTTATACAACAATAACTTCAGAAAGTCAACTTAGTATTAGTAAAACAGTTAAAATGTCTAAGGGCTTATGAAATTAGAAGAAATTTCACCATGCCTACACAAGATCAAAACAGAAAGTTGCAGCAGTAACTCTTGCTGGGAAAATTTTGCAAAATTTTCTTCATCAAACATTTTTTGGACTGAAAAATCTTGGGGAGATGGCATTTAGTATTAAATTTTTCTTGTGCTGAATATTATGTTTTCTTTTCTTCTTGAAAAATATAACCCAAATCCATAATGAGAGGTTGGATATTCAAATAACAAAAGTGTTTGAATTTGAGTGATGATGGATCAGATATGAATCTGTCATGATAGTCCGGTCAGAATAACTTTTTTAAGTATTTCATGTCTTTGATTCACAGATTCATGAAACAATTGAGGAATTATGTTGGATCATAATTTCTCTAGCTAGTTCTTAGGAGTAAATCAAGTACTTAACAATAAGAATCTCCCTGTGAAAGAGAAAGGGCCATTAAGAAGCTGGCCTTGCTATGACAGCAAACAGATAATGGGAAAACAAGGGAAGGGAGGAGATAAATGTCCTCAAAATATGTAATTCTTCATGACTCACAAGGACTGCACAATTTGTTCAGGTGATGTTCTAGATAACAGTTTTAATCCTCCATGGACCTCCTTAACTTTCCTTAACTTAAATTTGTTTTGAAAATTTTAACGTTTTATTTTTCCTCAGAATCTACCACCAATCTGCAATCTGTCCATACCTTCCTCATGGCATTTTTCACTTCCTTATTCCTGAAAGTGGAAATCAAAGGATTGAGCAGAAGAGTTAGGATGGTATAAAATATGCTACAATTTTGTCAAAAGAGAAAGCAGATGGCAGTCATGCATATACAAAAATGCATGGGACAAAGAACAAAATCACAACAGCCATATGAGATCCACATGTGGAGAGAGCTTTCTGCTGCCCTTCAGAACTCTGGGTTCTCAGAGACAGCAAGAGGACACCATAGGAAAAGAGCAACAAGTTGAAGTTTATAATGCAGATAAACCCACTGTTGGCAACTACCAAAAGGCCAAGGATGTGAGTGTCAGTGCAGGCAAGCTCCAACAATGGTTACAAGTCATGAAGTGATCAGTGACATTGGGACCACATAAAGGCAGCTGGAAAGTAAAGAGAATTTGTATCAAGGAATGCAGGAAACAATCTGTCCAGGCTACACTCATTAGAATGCCACAGAGCTTCCAGTTCATGATAGAAGTGTAGTGCAAGGGCTTGCAAATAGCCACATAGCAGTGATAGGCCATAGCTGTGAGCACGATCACCTCTACCCCAGCAAAAAAATGTTCAGCAAAGAGCTGGGTCATGCATCCCTGGAACGAGATGATTTTCCTCTCATAGAGGGAGTCCACAATCATCTTTGGGGCAATGACAAAGGAGAAACATGCATCCAGGAAGGATAGGAAAGCCAGAAAGAAGTACATGGGGGATCCCAGAAGTGCTGGGCTGCTGACAATGATCACCACAATTAGAAAGTTGGCCCCAAGGGTTGCAATGTAGCCCGACAAAAATACAACAAATATAGTTTTCTGAACATTTGGAGTCTGTGAAAGCCCCAGGAGGGCGAACTCAGTTACGAAGCTTTGGTTTCACATGATTTCTGATGAAAAGATGAAAGCTACCAAAACGGACAGATAGAATCTACAGTTATGAAAAAGAGAAATTCATCTCAGACCAGTTTATGGTATTACCATAGTCATCAGCAGGTTTGGTGAATCCGTATGCAAAATTATTATTATTTTTTTTGAGTTTTTCACATTAATTCATTTTTTAAAATTTTTATTTATTTATTTATTTTTTTTTATTATGGGTAAAAATCAAAATTCTCACAATACATACAAACATTTGCAAAATGATATATAAATATATATGCATATATGTGTATTTGCTTACAAAAATGTTATTTATATATATATATATATAAATATATATATATACATATACATATATTTTAAGAGGTGTTTAGATTACCCAAAATATTACACGGAACCCACTGGGATTCCCATGTTGCCCACCTCCCACACCTCCCACCACATCCCACACAAACATCTCCCACAGTGTGGCCCACCACCCTCAAGGAACTTATTTTAAGTGCTTCTTTGGTCATTAAGAACACAAACATTGTTGAAGTTGGTAGTGGGAGGTTAGGCTGAAATGGGATGGAGATTAGTTATTAAGCACTTTAAAATAGCTAGAATAACCTTGTGGGGGAAGGGAAAGAGCCATATTTGGTTGGGTGACAAATAGTTTTTGTCCCAAATGCCAACTCTGCCCATTTAATATAAGCTTCCTGGAGTGAATTGTTGAGAAGAATTCTGAAATCACATCCTAGTGCTGAAGAAGGAAGGTCTGAGATTTATTAGTGATGACTTCCCTTAGCATTGAATAGGAGCAGAAGTGACTTTTACATTCAATTCTTTCACCACTGATCAGGAGACAACATTATCCACAAAGAGAAGAAGAAATAACACATAGCTCAAGAGGCACTTGGAAATCAGGCCTACTGTCCCAAATATTTCTTTAAAAGTTTGAACCTTAAGTAACTTAAAGTGAACTGATATATCCCTTATCAAAGAGAAAGATGCATGGGAAAATGCTTAGCTCTAAGCTTCACACATAATAAGTATGCCTTAAATGTTGAGTTGCTTTTGTTTTCATCCATCATTTAAAAATGAGAACTGGAGCTTATAAAATTAACAATACCTCACAGTGTTGTCATGATAGCCAACAAATAATGCAAGTAAATCAATTACTCAGTTTCTATCCCTAGGAAATAATTCATGTTAGATCATATTATCTCCATTTTACTGTTAGCAAACTCGTGCTTTAAGATGTTAAAGGTGAACAAATACCAAATGGTGGATCTGGCATTTGCGCATAGTACCTCTAGCTCCAATACCAAGTTCCTTCTACTGGATCAAGAGGAAGGTGTGAGAATGTTTATTTTCTACAGTCTCTACCAAACTTTAAATGTTAAAGCCTTCTGATTCCTTTAGTCATTTATGAAGGAGGCAACATGGTGAAGGAAACAGCAAATGATTTAGATTCAGAAGGTAATAGCTCCATCAATTACATATAAAAATTGCCAACAACATCTTAAGTAAGGAAAAGAAACATGTTGACTATAAGCCAGAGTCTTAAGACTTTGTTATTTATAAATTATTTCTATGATGAAGCCCAAACTGATCAAGTACAACTCATCAAGGCATATGTTTCCAGTTTACATGACTTTATTGTAAAGTACAGACATTCATATATAGCATATATGTTCATCTCACAGGATTATCATGAAGTTCAAATTAAAAAATGTGAGAAAATTTCATATAAATCAGTGCCCTTACAAATTGAAGTTACTATCCTTTCACTTAAAAAGCCAGCTGTTTTATCCACAGGAAGTTTTTCCATGAGTCATGCAAATAATTACTTCAAATTTTCACTTCATTTTCCCAGCTTCAAAGCAATGTGTCATCCTCTGTACATAAACAAAAATTTACCAGTTAAATAGCTTATATAATTATATGGTTGTTAAATAGATGAATAAAAGAATAGTGAGGTTTAGTATAATTTATTATGTGATTTTAATAAATTACAATAGTGAGATTTATTATAAAATATTGATTACATGATTTTTATGAATGCCAAATTAAGATTAATAAAAACAATTGACAATGCTTAATTAAACTAATATACAATTGTTTGTGTCAGTGTAGTCTATATGCTTGCTTTAAAACAACCACTTTTCCACTTTCATTATGTTCCTAGGGTTCTTGGTATTTGAGAAATGTGCCCGAAGTATAAACTACATATCCAACTACAAGCTTTCACCCAGAAAACAAAAGTATAAAACAAACCCAATAAGGCCATTGGGTCAATTATCAATCCTTTATTAAAATGCAGGAAATATAAATATATAATCCAGTGGTGAACAGCTTAACCTGGAGTCAAAGCAGGAGAGACAGAGAAGTGAAATTTGTAAGAATATGAACTCTAGAATCATACAGACTCAGTTTCAAATCCACACTCTTCTATTTACTTGGGTGTCTGGAAAAAAGTTTCTTAAAATACTCAATTCCTCAATTTCTGCTTTTGTAACATAAATATGAAATATCAATAAGAATGCTAATTGATAGAGTTTTTGTGAGTACCAAATTAGACCATACACATGAAATCATTAATGCAGTAAGAAACACAGAATTTCACAATGAGTGGTAAGAAAAATCCCTAGAATAATTGAAATTAAGCAGAAAATGCCAACATTTATTCACCTTATTAATGCTGCCTTACCATCAACAGGGCTAAGTGCTTTTGCTCATATTTTTATTAATTTATAAATATAAAATATCTTGTTTGGTCATAGTTTAGAGGTAATATTTAAATGCACAGCACTCTTAAATGAACTTAATAATTCCTGACTAAATTCTTGTGGCCCTCACACCCACAGGCATTCACTCCTATTAGACCAGATTATTTGTACAAAGAAACCAAATATGGTGGATGGCAGGTAGAAAGACCAAAGGTCTTTATTGATCTAATTGTTAAATATTTCTTAAAGCCCTTCACTTCCTTCATTTGGGGATTACTAAGAAAAATACACACTTAGAACTAAAATAACCATTAGATGTAAATTAATGAATCTAGTTTTTCAGAAATAGGAATTACCAAAATTATTGGTGAAACTGCAACAGTGGAAAGTACTATGTCCTGTTTATGATCAAACAGTTTATGATTTTAAGTCATTTAAAAGGAAATGTGTCAACGTGGATTCGAATCTGAAACAGAAAAGGTACAATAGTGGAAAAACTAGCGAGCTATGAGCAAAATCTGGAGTTTAGCCAATAATAATGTACCAATGTTCATTTCATAGTTTTCAAGAATGTACCTACAGTGATGTAAAATGTTAACATCGGGGAAATTGAGTAAGAAATAATGGAAACTCTCTATAATATCTCTACTTTTCTAATATTAGAATTAATTATAATATAATACTTTTCTATAAATCACAATTACTCAAAAATTAAAAATTTATTAAAAAGACAAATTTAGGTAATTATTCAGTTTTTGCTATCAAAAAGGTAGCAATCCATTTTGATATATAATCAAATAATTGAAAACAGGGACTCAACAGTTATTAGTACACCAATGTTTATAGCAGCATTATCCACAATAGTCAAAATGTGGCAACAACCTAAGTGTACTTTGTTAGATTAATGGGTAAAAATGTGGTATATACACACAATGGAATATTATTCAGATGTAAAAATGAATGAAGTTCTGATACATGCCACAACATTGTAGAACCTTAAATACATCATACTGAGTGATATAAGCCAGACACAAAAGGATGACAAATATTGGAATGAGAGCACCAAGATGGTGGTGTAGGATATTTCAGGTTTCTATTTCTCCACAAAATCTTTGAACAACTAGAAAAATATTGCAAAGCCACTATAGTCAAAATTCTAGAACACTGTTAAAGGATTGCAGTAACAGGGTATATGCAAAATCATGAAAATGCAACTTTAAAAATTATAAGAGAAGTTTATGGTTCTCTTAAAGATCCCTCCCTCAATTCCTCCCTGGCATTGTATGGAGGGAACCTGCACTCCAATTAGGTGTCAATAGCCCTGTTCAAATACAGAATTTGAACAATACTATAAATGAAATAAAATTACCAGTTAAATGCCAAGCTGAACTTCTTGACAGAGAGCTAAATTTAAAGGAGAGCACCAGCCAATGCAGAGCCAGATTACAAAGACTGTAAAAAGTGATTTTGCTATTGTTTGTTTATTTATGTTATTTTCTGGCACTCAAGGAAATTTCTGTCATACCATTAGCTACAAACAAACTAAGGAACAGACAGCTCAGGAATTAAATCCCAGAGTTAACACAATAAAATATTAAATGTACAGTGTGCAACAAAAGATTACAAGACAAACAGAGAAATAGGAAATGATGTCTCATCCAAAAGAAATAGATAAAAATTAAGAAACCATGAATTAAGAATACCAGACTTCAGGAAAATCATATAATAGTTCAGAGACAAGAGTAATAGGATATCAGGATAATAATGAATGAACAATATGATAATCTCCATAAAAACATAAAATTTTAAAAATAAACCGGAAAGTAATAACAGAGTGCCAGACTGCAGTAACTGAAATGAAAAATTCCCTGGAGGCTTTTTCATTTCACTAGCAAAATGAGCTGGCAGAAGTGAATCAGAGAACCCAAATACTAGACTATTGACATTATTAAAGGTCAGTATCAGAATTTAAAAAACTGAATAGAGCTTAAGAGATCTGTAGGACATTACTGAGCATACCGATATATGCATTATGAATATCACAGTAGTAGAAGAAAGAAAGAAAGGTACAGTAAGAATATTCAAGATATAGTGGAAGAAAACTTCCCAAATTTAATGAAAGACATGAATAGACACATCCAATAGACCCAGCAAAACCCAAACAAATTAAATTTGATGGGAACCATGCTGAGGTACATAGTATTCTAACTTTCAAATTTCAAGGACAAAGAGAGAGTTCTGAATGATGCCAGAGAAAAGTAACATGTTATATACAAAGGAGACCCAATAAGATTAAGTGTGTATTTCCCATCAGAAACCATGGAGGCAAAAAGTTGAGAGTTCAAATATTTAAATTGTTGAAAGCAAACAATTGCCAACCAAGAACTGTATAAATATCAAGACTATCCATCAAAAATTGGGAAGAGATTAAGACATTCTCAAATAAACAAAAAGTGAGGGAATTCATTACCACTAGACTTTCCCTAGAAACAATGATGATGGGAGCTCTTCAGACTTAAAGGGAGAAGCATTAGACTATGGGATGAAGTTGAATGAAGAAATAAAGACATCCAGTAGAAGTAATTGTAAATGGTAATTATAAATGGTAATTATAAACTTATAATTATAATTATAAATTATACAGCAATAGTGTATTGTAATTTTTGTATATAACTACACTTCTTACATTTTCTAAAATGCAAATACTTAAAAACTATGATAAATTCATGGCTTTCAACACACAATTTATAAAATCTAACTTGTAACAGGTACAACAAAAAGGTAGGGGTGGTGGAGGGATATAAAAACAATGTTTGTGTATGCTATTCAATGCAATTTGATATAAAATCAAATGTGTTTGTTATAGATTTCAGATGTTAAATTTAAGCCCCATGGTAACCACAAAGATGATACCTAAAAAATATATAAAGTTGAAGTGAGAACATTCTCCACATTACAGTACAAAAGCCAAATAAATATAAAAGTAGGCTTTAACAGAAGAATTAGGGAACAAATATGTATAAAACTTTAAAACCCTAAAAACAATATGGCAGGAAAAATTCCTTCATTTTCAATATACACTTTAAATGTAAATGGATTAAACTTTCTACTCAAATGGCAGAGAAATGCAGAATAGATTTAAAAAATAAACTATGAGCCAACTATATGTTGTTTAAAAGAGACTCACCATAAAATCAAAGACACAAGTAGTTTGCAGATGAAAGTATGGAAAATATACAAGAAGACGCCACAAAGGAAATTACAAAATAATAGAGGTGAAAGAAAAGAAAGCACAACTATACCAAAAGATATGGGTTGCAGCAAAGATACTGCTCAGAGGAAAAATTATATCTCTAAATGCTTATATTAAAAAAAGAAGAAAAATCTCAAATATGAGACCTAACTTCACAATGGAATGATCTAGAAAAAGAAGAGTAAACTGGACCATAGGCATATGGAAAGAAGGAAATAAAGAATAGTGTAGAGATAAATGAAATAGAGCTTCTATGAAAGTCTATCAACCTTTTAAATATACTGAGAAAAAAAGTGAAAGCAGACAAAAATAAGTCAACTTAGAAATAAAAGGGAGACAATATTACTGATGCCACAGGAATAAAACAATTATAAGAGATACCATTTAAAACTGTATGCCAAGAAATTAAGTAACCTAGAAGAAATGGACAAAAATACTAGAAACATACAAACTACCTATACTGACTCAAGAAGAAATAAAAGATCCCAACAGACCAATAGCAAAGAATAAACTTGAATCTGTAATCAAAAACCCCTCTACAATCAGAAAAAGAAAACCGCAGGACTATATGGCTTCTGTGGTGAATGTTACCAAACATTCCATGAAGAATGAACACCATCTTGTTTAAGACCTTTCCAAAAACTGAAGAGTAAGCAACAATTCTTAACTTATTCTATGATGTCAATATTACCCTATTACCAAAGCTAAATAAAGATAGCACAAGAAAAGAAAATTACAGATCTTATGAATATAAATGCAAAAGTCAACACAATGCTAACAAACCGAATCCAACAACATATTATAAGAAATATACACCATGGTCAACTGGGGTTTAACCTAGTTATGCAAGGATGATTCAATATAAGAAAATCAATATAATATTCAACAGTAATAAAACAAAACAAAACACATGATAATCTCAATTAAAATAGAAAAGACTTTTGCTTAATGCAATACTCCTTGATAAAAATACTAAGAAATGAAAATGAGGAATAGAAGGAAATTTCTAAAAATAAAGGGCAATATTTTTAAAAATGCACAGCTAACATCATACTCAATGGTGAAAGACTGAGAACTTTTCTCTAAGTTCAGGATCCAGCCAAGGATGCCCAATGTCACCACTGTTATTCAAAACTGGATACCCATATGTGAAAGAATTACAATAAAAAATGACTCAAAATAAATCTAAAGGCTAAATTTAATAACCAAAACTAGGAAACTCCTAGAAAAACACATAGGGAACTATCTTCAGGAACTTTTGTTAGGCAATGGTTTCTTAGACTTTACAATAAAAGTACAAGCAAAAAAGAAAAAAAAATAAGTTAATGGGAATTCATCAAAATTAAAATTAAAAAAAAAAACAGGACTTCATCATGAAAATGAAAGGATAACCTACGAAATGGGACAAAATATTTGGAAGCCACATATCTGAAAAATGTTTAATTTCCATAATATATTTTTAAAAGTCCTACAAATCAACAAAAAAAGGCAAGCCAATTAAAATATGGGCAAGGATTTGAATAGACATTTCTCCTAAGATGATATACAAATGGGCAATAAGCTCATTAAAAGGTGCTCAATATCATTAGCTACTAGGGTATTGCAAATCAAAAGCACCATGAGATACCATTTCATGCCCAGTAGAATGGCTGCTCTTTAAAAAAAAAAAATAATAACATATTGTAGTACAATATTGTGAATGCAATTTATGCCACTGAATTATACACTGGAAAGTGGTTTCAAGGGGAAATTTTAAATCTGCATATGTCACTACAATAAAACAGTTTTAAAAAAAAAGCTAGCAAGCCTGCTTTATCAATTAATAGCCAAGTGTCATTGAAGAAACCCTCATATTCCTACCCCCTGTAAAACAAGGATACAAAAAATTCTTCAAACTACTTTATCCTTGAGATTAAGAAATATCTCAAGTATTTTTAAAATAAATTGTATTATTATTTTCCTTCATCCATTTTAAAAATTATTAATTAGGTAACTGCTTTACAAGTTATAAATAAAAAAGATGTGAAATATTGATGACAGCATTATTTTTTAAAAAGATTTATTTATTTATTTACTTTTATCCATTTTAACCACCCCCCCCACGTTTTTGCTGTTTTTGTGTCCATTTGCTTGGCAATTCTCTTTGTCTGTTTGTCTGTTTTCTGCCCTCTCTTCTCATCCTTTTCCTTCTGTCTTCACCAGGATTTGATGCTGGGAACCTCCAATGTGGGAGAGAGGTGTCTTACCACCTGCGCAACTTCGGTTCCTACAGCATTATTTTTGAGCAGTAGCTACACATACAAAATAAGCTAGAAAATTGAAGCAGAATAAGAACAAAATATGTGTTTTTAAAATCAAGATAGTATTTAAGTATACTCGTAGCTAAAATTGCAATGAAAACTTTTCATTCATGTAATCCTTTTGGAAAACTTTTTAGTAAATATTTCCAGAATCATAAACATGTTTAAATTCTTTATACTAGTAATCCCAACTCTAAAAAATTTATTATAAAAAGGGAAAAGGGGGAAAACTTCATAAAGGAAGATGATACATTGTCATATAACAGTGAAAATTCAACAATATTAGAAATGTTCAATAACAAGGAAAATGTATATGTAAATCATACTATTTCAAATTAATAAGGTGTGATGCAGTGAATAAAATACTAGTAAATAATATAAAAATATAGAAGGTAAAACAATTTTACAATATGTGAAATGAGAAAAACAGAATAAAATATAAGAATTATTACCATTTGAGTAGGTATTTTAATAAAATTTTTAAGCTGAGAAGGGCACTCAAGAAAATGTTAGTCTTTTTCCATTTCATCTTTTATCTTGATGTGAAAACACTTTAAATTTTTAAAAAATCAAATTTAAAACCCACAACACCTTATTTTCAATCAACTAAACAGTTCCAAGAAAGGAAACAGGGTTTAGGGATAATTTTATTTCTCCAGTAGATTTCAGTTCTATGGGTGGAACTAACATGCTAATGTAAATTAGAATCTTATATTAAACACTTAAAACTATTTTAAAGATGAGGTGTCTGAGAGTCAGAAAATTTACATGAGCAGCCAGAGTGTATGCAGTTATTAAATGATAGACCCATGCATTTAGATTTGAGAACCTAACCACAACATCCTCTCTTTTAAGCACAGTATTTCAACTTGAAGTCTGATGTGATAAATCAAAAACATGTAAGGTATAAATCTCACCATTTATCAACTCCTTGAAAATTCTAGTGAAGGCAATCTCTTATTCTCTGTGAAGAAAATTCCTATCAGTTAATGTGCAAAATATGAAGGTTGTTTCCAAGTCTTATTTCAACATCTATGACCATAAGGAGCACTCAAGGTAGAGAATGTCCCCCAGGGGCCTCTCAAGTGCTGCACTCAACATGGTCTCAAGGGAAAAAATAAAGGAACAAAAGTCTCCTCCTTGATTTCCCACTAGAATTTGGAGAGTTTCCCTGAGAGGTCATCATTTTGTAGAATTGTCTCTCCGTTCCCTGCCAGGGCTTGGAAATTTCCTTTCAGTATGATTTTATTATAGGTTTATGACGTTTGACTTGCTCAAGTGTTTGAAAAAATTTTTTGTTCCCAAACAATTAAGTTTTTCTTCTCTGCCTGCTCCCCCCCCCCCCTTTTTAATTGCTCCTGGGTTTCTATTTGAAGATGTTTTTATTTCCTTTGATGTTCAGGAATACAATATTGTGTATAATGTTATGAATATAGTGTCTTTTTACAGGGTATAATGGGAAATATCTGCATGTCTACTAAATGCAAGAGCCGAGTTCTGGGATATGGCACAGCATCCAAGAGCATGTGCTGTTCTTGGACTGGGATAGCAAAGAAAGCTTAATAAAAAATCATATATTTTATGGATAACTGTGCAAAGATGTACAAATTAATCTAAAATGCTATTTTCTCTCTCAGTCCCTGATCCTTGTAGTCCATGGCTTTTAAATGAACACAATCTTTAGATAGTAAAGGAATTTTTCTCATGTCATTTTCTTTGAAAAGAAAGAAATGCAAGTTTTTTTATTCTGAAGGATGTAATATTGGGATTGAAGCTGGAAGGAAAACTTAGACTAAACCCATCAAGCTCCTTCAGAGAAGATCCATATTTAAAAAATTAAATATTTTATACTACCTACTTTTATGTCTATTCTCACCCCAGAGCAAGATACAGAATTTAAATAATTTATTAGAAAATTTAACACCCTGAAACAACTTCACTTCAATCACTTATGGCATTAAAGGACAATGGTTATTTGTTTTTGTTAAATTTTAGATAATTGCTCTGATTCAGAATAACCTGGTATCCTAAAAAGAAAACTCAAGAGCAGGTTTCCAGCAATTCATTCTGGAACATTTGTTCCCACTTCAACCACACTTAACATCTTCTACTTTATTACATGTCCTGCTTTGCTTAATCTTTTATGTGCAAATTGACGAGGCAGGAAGAAATATTATATATATTGCCTTGCTCTTCCTGAATTTATCCAACAATCCATTTTCCCCATCAATTTAAAATTTTACCACCATCATTTATTAAATAACAAAATTTATACTAAATTTCTTAGATAAATTGTTCAATTTCTAGGCAATTCCTTCTGTATTTAGAATTCTTTACTACTGGACCTATAAAAAGAGTTTACAAACCAGGACTGCATGAAGTTTTCTGATATCTAAAAGGTCTTCTCCCCCACTCTGTTTTTCCCATATATATTTTTTATTACAAGGCCATTCAAACACAGGCACACATTAACATAAATATTAAAATTTGCTTATCAATTTTCATGATAAAACACTGTCATTTTGGGGGAATTTTATTAATTAGCCACAGAATTGGTGTGTCTAAAATCATGTCTCCCCTAGTGTGTGCAGAGTCAGACAAATATTATTTGTAAGATACTTGTCTATATAAAAAGTTTGATTAAAGAAAAAAGTAAATTAAAGAATTTGTAACAAATTCATGGTGGTGGGGGCACATCTTGCATTTCCTCTCATTCTAGTATGAGAGAATGTTGTAAGTTGCATTCTGATAACACAGCTGCTGGGTGGATACTGTGAGCTGCCTTCTGATAACTTATTTGTTTGAGTCAGGAGGCTGTTGCCTCAGTATCTTTCACCAGGTGGTGTTTGTGTAGGTTTTCTGTCTCTCCTTCTTTAAGTCACTATTCTATCCTGACTCAAATCCTCCCTGAAAGAGTTGTACACCCTTAATCTTAAAGAGGAGCTGAGAGGTGAAGGTCATTCTTCTGTATTTGCTTCCTGCTGATTAGGGATTATAGTCCCTGCCTTACAGTGTATAAAATTTTCTAACTATACTATTTTGCTGAGCAGAAAGAATATTTGTTGCAACAGTCAAGACTGCATGAAATGCACACATTAGTTTTGGAACTCATCAACCCTGAAAGTGACAAACTGTTAGATATGTTTTACTTCCACAAATAAAGAACAATCCCTCATCAGGTTTTAGAGTTAATGTGAATGAAAGGGAGGATAGATGACCACATATGGAGGTTATACAACTTTTATTCCCTGTCACACCACAGGTCCCTACACTTGCTATTGGGTGTGGGGCCAATAATAAAATTTTAGAGAGGGCCATTTGGGCCATGGTGATAGGGGAGAGTGTAAGTGTTGGGGGCCTTCCTGTTTTCATGAAATAAAATACTTAGGGATTTATCAGACTGCTAAGGTAGCTTGACAAAAAGACCAGTCAGGCTAGAGAGGACTTTGCAACAATGACCTTACTGAGTAGGGTTTTCGGTTGTTGTTTTTTAAGAACTTAGGTGTAGACTTAATTTTGAAAAACTGGGTACTATCTGAACCATCCAACACTCTGCTTTGGCTTCATCTATGATGGCTTCTAAAAAGTAGTTAGAGTTTAAGCAGTGGTCTGGGTTCTCCACGCTTGGGTTTCCTCGTGCCTTCCTTTTGTTGCCTCTGATTCTAGTTCTGGACACTTCCAGGTTCCGGAAGCAACCATTTGGGGCAAGAGGTACTATATATTGACTGAGTTGGGCAAGGAATTTTTCAAGGAAAGGACCATGGGTCTGGACAACATTCAGAACAGAAAAGTATAATTAGGGGTTTTCATGACTTGGATATAGACAGCCCCTATAATCTCAGGTAAAATGGATTGGTGGATTTTTAGTTGTTCTTAAATAAAAGAAAGGGCTTCTGGGAAATTGGTTATGGGTTCCCTAGAGTGGCAACTCCAAGGTTCATGATGATCAATAGTTGGAGTGAGGGAAAGTTTAGCAATGCCCCAGTAGGTGGTATTAGTAGGCCACACTATACTGGTGAAGTACTGACTGGTACAAATCCACCATTTAAACTATTTCCATTTGTGATTTCTTTTACAAAACAAATTTAATTGCAAGATAGCATTGAAATGTAAAGACTCATTTTTAGGTTAATTTTCACTGTTATCCAGTTTATACTTTGGTCAGGCACCATTGCATGAGAAAATCAATTTCTTCAATACAAGCATATGGCAAACCATATAAATGCAGTACTTAAGAAATTCATTCTTTTGTTCCATAGGCAAGTTCAGTAACTACTTAGAAATTGAATCAAATTGCAAAGACTTTTGTCATGTTCAGTTTCCCTTTGCATATGATCCAATATAGAGGAGAAATTATCATATTTATCAGGTATATAGGTACAGCACTTAATACTAATCAATGCACAAGTTTCTCTTTGAGCTGCAGTTAATATATCTAAGCTCCAAGTTTGTGATACCATACAAGTTGTCCCTCCATAGAAACAAGCCTAATGCCAATTGTATTTGTTTAAGTTCTACTCACATCACTCTGGCAATTTTTGCTCCACTTGGTATAAGCTTCACACAGCCAGCATACTGCAGAGGCTCCAGTGTTCTATAAGCTTGGCACATCACACCCTCCAGCACTATGAAACAGATCCAGTCTGGAGGCAATTTTGGGCCATTCCTGGCTGGCAGAGACATAGGAGTCCAAAGCAGCAACATAGTTCCATCTACTTCAGGAGCATGACCAGAAGTGGCAGGTACTGTTATTATTTTAGCAGTCATGGTGACCAACAACTCAAATGTTGAGGCACCATGCATGGTTTTGGGGGCCTGGTATAAATGCACAAGAGAGTCTGAAAACATTGAATTCATCTCTTTTAATTTTTATACATTTTCTAAACACTTTTCATTCAATTTATAGCATAGCAAATGAACTTAACTATTATTATTACTTTGATTTTTACAAGGCAAAAGAAAAATCTTTTGAAATAGTTTGAAATAAAAAGATACTTTTCAGAATTAAATTTTGAGAAAGGAAAATATTAAAAGTTGCTAGGTTTGAACATTTAAGATGTCTGGAGAGCTCTGCCACAATCTCCAAGGGAGCAGCAATAGTCCTCTGAGTGTAGGGACAGTGCCTGTCAAAATAGGATGACCCACTGATTTTTTTTTTTTTTTTTAATGATGACTACCCTTGTGAGTTTTTGCTCTTGTAAATGAGACTTAGCCTGCAGTTGTGGGGTGCCTAAGGGTTGCCACCTGAGAGCCTCCTTGTTGCTCAAATGTGGCCTCTCTCTAAGCCAAACTCAGCATATGATTGCATTACCTTCCCCCCAACGTGGGACATGACTCCCAGGGATGAGCCTCCCTGGCAACGAGGGATTAATACCAAGTGCCAACTGGCAGCTTTTTGCAGTGGCAGTATCGTAGCCAATGAGGTTTATCCGAGGCACGATTATTGCTAATTGAAAACTTTTCCCAAGTGCCAACTGGCAACAAAACTGGAAAAAGACCTTGAATAAAAGGGGGAAACGGTAAAGACAAATGAGTTCAAGTGGCTAAGAGACTTCAAAGAGAGTCGGGAGGTCATCCCAGAGGTAACTCTTACGCACACCTCAGTAGGAGCTCATAGAACAGAATACCATTAAGTCCAATCTAGTCCATAGCTCTTCCCCCAGTCCTGAGGGGACTGGGATGGTGATATCCACTCCACCTCCAAGTGAGAGTGGGCTTATATCCCATGGATAAAGTGAGTCTCTTTTAAACAGCATATAGGCACACCTCAGTAGGAGCTCATAGAACATCTAAGTGCCTATCACCCCACTCAGTGGGGTTCCTGAGAGCTCCGGAGACACCCTGGTCCTATATAAGGGGGGATAGCCCCAGAGACTGATGCCTTATCAGTGAGTTCTATTTTGGAATCTGTGCTCCTGAGAGTGACAGAATTAGACTCAAATAAGTCCTCCCTGCACATGGTTCACCAGTCCCTTCTATTCAAACTTACATGTGATGCTGGAGTTTCTTAGGTATACTTCCAGAGACTGGAGCCTCCCGCCTACCTATGTGCCAGGTGTGCATGAAATCTAGGTGGAACTGCAACTCCTACCCTACAGCTCAATGGAGTCATCCAAGTCACCTGGTGAGGAGACAACGATGGGAAATGGCCATCCCAGGGAATGGAGAGGGCCTGCATCTGCAGGCAGGATCATCCCACCCACCATATCCATGGGATATAAGCCCTCTCTCACTTGGAGTTGGAGTGGACATCACCATCCCAGTCGCCTCTGGATTGGGGGAAGAACTATGGACTAGAGTGGACTTGATGGTATTCTCTTGCTCACATATGGTGATTCTTGCAATGCAAGAAATTATAACAATGAGGTGGAGCCAGTGGCCACTTGACAGTTTTTGGGTAGGGAGGGGATGAGCAGTTGAAATACAGAGGTTTCTTTGGGAGTTGGAGGTTGTCCTGAGTACTGTTGTGGCAATGGATGTAGGCCATTTTAAATCAGCACACACCACTCAGAAATGAGTGGGAGAGAGTGTGGTCTACAGTGTGAACTGTGGTCTATGGTTGGTGGCAAGGCTCCAGGATGTGTAAGTTCATTGAGGTTGTTGGGCCACACTGTGGGAGATGTTTGTGTGGGATGTGGTTGGAGGTGTGGGTGGTGGGCAACATGGGAATCCCAGTGGGTTCCATGTAATATTTTAGGTAATCTAAGCACCTCTTAAAATATATGTATATATATATATATAAATAACATTTTTGTAAGCAAATACACATATATGCATATATATTTATATATCATTTTACAAATGTTTGTATGTATTGTGAGAATTTTGATTTTTACCCATAATAAAAAAAAAAATAAATAAGAGACATTAAGATGTCCTTTAAGAGTCTTTAAGAGACTTAAAGGACTTAAATGTCCTTTAAGAGAGAGAAGACATTTTTTCTTAAACCACTAAGGACATAATAAGGTTACAGTACAAGAGTTATTTCGATAAAACAGAAGTTCCAGTTTGTATACTGATTATTCAGGAGCAAATTCTTTGTAACCTTCTATTAAAATAGATTAATACTTAAAGAAACTCTGTTACATTAACAGAAAGAGAATCAAATTTTTAGTTTTGGATAAGTATACTTCTTGTTTCTAAGGCTTTTCTTTATAAATAGACTCATCAAATCTTACCTAACTTTTACCACAAAAATTTCTTTTCTGTGGACCTTCTGCACTTTTTGCATTCATTCAGGTTTGCCCTGCATTTTTTCTTAATAACCAATAATTTTCTTAGGAAAAAACTACATTATTCTTCCTTAATAATAATTATAATTATAAAATTTTAATTAAAAAACACACTTTCTATATATTTTATATACTTAAGTTACCAAATATTTTTGGAAACTGTCTCAAAGCAAACCTCTTACATCATACAATTACCATCAAAATTAAATGGGGAGGTGGATGTGACTCAAATGGTTGGGCATCTGTCTGCCATATGGAGGGACCTGGGTTCAATCCCCAGGACCTTCCGGTAAAAATTTTTTAAAAAATTAAATGAACTTGTCAGAATAATTTGGTTATGCATAAACATAACTCTTTTTTTTTTTTTCATTTCAAATACCTAGGAGCATGTATTACTAGAATATTGATAGCTTATAAGGAATGGTTTTCAGAAATATGTACTTTCTTTAGCTTATTATTTTATCAGTATTTCAGTGAGATATTATATAAAACATTTATGAGGACACACTTCTGAAACAGTTTTATGGAAGTAAGTTGGCAAGGGAAGCTGGTTGCTATCAGGTATAAGCCATGATTGAATTGCAAGCTTCCAAAGCAGCTAGTATTTAAAAATTTTTTCTCTCTCTTTTACTTTCCTAGTGAGTCCTGTTCTCCTGCCAGGTTTTGACTTTAGGTAAAGATAAGTCATTATTGGGTCTAAGGAGGATATTCTTCCAGAGCTCCTGTATGATTTTTTGAGTTTTTAACACTTGCAGCCACAAGGTCCACACAAACTGGACCAGAGGTTTACATTTGGACTCCTACCACAAAGGCAAAAAGGAACTGGGAGTCTGGGTGGATTGGCATACAAATAAAAGCATCTTAGAGGTTTTATTTATTCCTACTAGTTAGATGCATGCCCCCAGGGTTTAAAGTAAGTCCTATCCTAGTACGGGGGTACAGCATTCATTGACAATTAAAAATTGATGGCTGTTTATTAGGTTTCCTACTTGACAGAAGAGAGGCTCTGTAAAGGATCTAATTTTAGATTTACCATCAATGCTCACTATCTGACAGGTTTAGGAATAGGGAGGGTTGGAGTGACATGTCAAAACTGAATAGATTGCTCCTATATCAATTAAAAAGTTAATATGCTTACCTGTCATGTTGAAGGTCATACAGGATTCCTCCAGGTTGATGTACCATGGAGTTGTCTAAGGAACCACTTTTTGCCCCAGGTCCCATCAGTCCTCCTTGGTCATTGCCACAAGGGCCTGTGGTCATGCTCTGGCCCTTTTTTGGGTTTGGTACACTCCCAAGACCAATGCCTGTTTCCCACATAGGGCACAGGGAGCAGGGGCTTCTCTGTGAAGCTGCAGTGGTATGGAGCAGTCTTTCTTCCAGTGTCCTGGCTCTCCACATATGAAGCAGGATCTTGATGTTTTGGAGCCCAAGCCAGAGTGGCCCTGAGGTAGCAGGCCACTGCTAATATTGACTGCTATAAGGCGAGCCTTCTTTCCATCCCTCCTTACCTTTTCCTCCTTGATGACCCTGTTGCATTTGTTGAAGGTGGTAACAGCTGACTCTATATGAGAATTCCTTGGGGTTTAGGGCCCTTGTGTTAGCTTTTGAAGTTTCCTCCCAATATTTGGAGATCAGTTTGCTTCTTGAGCATTACACTACTTGCAAGTCACCTTCAAATCTGTGTTCTGATATAGAGCCATGAAGAGTTGGACATATGGAATTTTTGACTGCTTCCCTTCCCTTTTTTTTTATTGTGGGTAAAAATCAAATTTTTCACAATACAAATCAATATTTGTAAAATGATATATAGATATATATGCATATATGTGCATTTGCTTACATAAATGTTATTTTTTTTCATATATATTTTAAAAGATGCTTAGATTACATAAATGTTACACAAAAATTACAGGGATTCCCATGATCTTCACCTCCCATACCTCCCATAACATCTCACATAAACATCTTTCATTAGTGTGGCACATCACATGCAATGATGTCTTACTGTAAAATAGGGTTATAGTTTATGGTGCCATTGGGAGGTCATTTTTGGCCATCTTCAAGATAGTATTGTGGCCATGCAGTGTTAAAGGAGAAGATCAGTTTTTTTCTTCAACCCTTCATTGGATAAGGTTGTCCAGTTCTTGAGACTGTACCCCAGTGGGAAGTCTGCTGGTATTCTAGAGGCCATGCCCATTGTTCTTGGGGAAAATGGAGAAGAGTTTGTCAGCTGATCTGGTGTCCCATTCTCCAGCCTGACTAAATTTTTACACTCAAAACCTGAGGTCCCAAGTAGTTCAGGTATTGGGAGACATTTGGATCTACTTCTCTGGTTCCCAATGTCCTGAGAATACACAGACCCATGTGGCTGAGCATCTCTGTGGCACACAAGGTCTTGGTGGATGCCCAGACCAGGTTCCAGACTGAAGCTATGAAGCCAAACTGCTTCCCTAGACAAGGGATTAGCTTGAATCCTTTTCATGAGTAGGGAGGAGGTGATCAGAATTAGAAAGCAGTACTAGGATAAGACAGATTTCTTGGACACCTGTGGTCTTGTGGGACTACTGCTTAACTCAGAAATGTCCCCAGTCAGGTTCTTTGAACTGCACAGCATGGGGGCTGGCCCCTACCACCTCAAAGAGGGAATCAGAAAACTCTGAGTTAACTAAGATTATATCCTTTAGGAGCAGGGCTGGAGACCCATTTGGAATGGCAAATAAAGAAAGCTAGAGAGAAAGATACATAGGCAGGCTTTGCTAGAAGCCCAAAACTCGCCTGTTTCATCAGGTAGAAGAGAGGGTTACCACAGACTCTCTCCTGGCTGGCTCACCAAAAAATAAAAATATGTTGCCAGACCTAATTTCCAGGTCCTGGGTTACATTGTAAGAAATAATTCAGAGACACACCAAGTTATAAGAAAGTTTGAGAAGAATTTAAACAAGGGAAAGTACACACTCAGACGTGAATGGAGTGCTCAAGGTAGATGCATGCTGTTTATCTTCTGGTTTCTGGTTTTATTGGCTGTTATTGGGGGTTAGAGTCTATGCTAATTGGAGCATTTAAGAAAAAGTGGGGAAAATTCATTGGGTAATTTGGTCTCTAGGGGTTGTTGTTTGCTGTTGGTTGGCTCCTGGTTGCTGTCCATGAGACCTGCAGGGCACGTTGACCAGAGGTGATTGGCCTCTGGCCACTGTCTATAAGCCCTGATGTGTGTTTACTCAGTGAGGTGCTTATGAAATCACGTGGGTGTGGAGACCCTTCCTGGTTTTCCTCTCATTCTCCTATGTGAGAATGTTGCAAGTTGTGTTCCTATACTGCAGCTACTTAGTGGATGTTGTGAGCTGCCTTCTGATAACTTATTTGTATGAATCAGCAGGCTGTTACCTCAGTGTCTCTTCCCAGATGGTGATGTGCAGCTCATTAGGTTTTCTCCTTCTTCTTTAAGTCCCTATTCTATCCTGCCTCCACATATCTGCAAAAATTCCTAAATTGTTTCCTAATGAATATAACCAAAGATTAGCCCAACTAATCTTTTTTTCCTTCCATATAAATTTTTATGTTTATTTTATTAAAAAAAGAAATCCTGGAATTTTAACTGGAAGTGCATTGAATTCAAATATTAATGCAGGAAATTGTGGGTTTTTTTAATATGTCTTTATCCAAATCTTTGATATGAAGTTTGATTTGTTGGTGCTTATTGTATGGATTTAAACAAGGTTAAAGTGTTTTCTTCTCTTTGACCCAACGCTTCTCTCAGAAAATTTATTTATCATTATCTTATAGCTTTATTAGTTTTGTAAGTGGAACCTCTTCTCTCATTTTTTTAGTTTTTCTTCCTATGTAAGATACAATCTGTTTAATTTTTGTACACAGATTTACCTAGCTTTCCTATTTACTTATTAATTACAGACATTTTATCATAATTTAAAAGATTTTATAGGTTTGCAATATTTCTCCTTATATAAAAGAAGTTATCTCACAGAATTTTAGTGTCTTTCTCATTTAGTTAACATTAGGAAATGTGCATGTAACTCTCAATTTAGTTTGTGTTCCATGAAACCATAGGGGCCACTGATTGATTTGATAAAGTTTACAACTGAAATGAACTGTTTCTAGGCTTAACACATAATATTGTGATTGCATTAAATAGATTGTTTATTTGTGGAACATACAAACATGTAAAATTCTCCAGTAAATTTTCAGCTTTAGGGAAAGAGATTGCATTTTAAATTAGGAAAAAGGAAAGAATTTTCACAATATAACTTATGGCAGAGTTAGGGCATTAAGCTAGACTTGAAGAAACTGAAATTTAAAGCTGCAATTAAAGAAGTGAAGAAATGGGGCCTTAAATTTAACAAAAAACTTTAATAGCACCTGATGCAATTTCTCAAATATTCACTATTTCCCCCCAAAATGAAAAAAACAAAAAAACATTTAAAACAGATGTTAGCCATTTTTCTCTTATAAAATAATAGATGATTGAAATTCAAAGTTTTTCCAATTTTTTTATATTCTGAATAGAGAGGTCTATAATTGATTAAACTTAAGATGATGGAGTGAAAGTAGACTCAGAGGTAAGCAGAGGTAACAGTTAATTAGATATACATTAAAAAGTGAGGGGATTGGATGTTGAGGTACACAGAGTACAATGGTAAATGTAAAACATTTGCAAGAAATGCCTAAACAGTCTACAGTTCAACCTATCCTCAAAAGATTGAACAAAGATGTCTCTATAAAACCATAGCAAGAAGTTTTAAAGAGTAAAGTCAGATATTAAAAAGAAAGGGATGTCAAACACTGAAATAGTTAGATTGGAAGAATCATGCAGAAAAATAAAAGTAAACAGAAAAATTAAAATTATTTTGATGGCATTAAAAACAAAATTGAAATTGCTGACAATCAAATGCTGAAAACTTGAGAAGCTCTATCAAATTAGAAAATAAAGGGAAAAAGATGAAAACATTTAGGGAGATTATAGTTAATATAGCAGAATATAAATTACATATATTTTGACTTTTATAAATTTTCATATGATTAAATTTGAAAACAGAGTAAAAGAAATACTCATTAAAATAGCTTTCTGGAAATGAGGATTCAAACATATAAATAAAAAGTCAGAGCATGCAAATCTAAAGCCTTAAAATGTTCCTGAATTTTAAAAATCTATAAAAATAGATCCATTTATAAATATCTGTTCACTGTTCAAAGCAATTTCACTGGTAAAAGGAATTATTTGAAAAGTTTTCAGGCAGACAATAAAGGCAAAGTAATTTTTTAAAAATAAATTTACCATATGATTCCATGTTTAGACCTAAGATGAATATTTTTAGTTGTAAAACATATGAGAAAATAAAATTCATTTTTAGAGTTAGTTGAAAACAAATTCAAAAGACAACCAAAAAATGTATAACATAAAAAGTTATGTTATAACTTTTTTACTTTAATGTTTTAAAAAATAAAAAACATTTTTTACTTTATAAAGTCTCTAAAAATCTTAAAGGAAAAGACAAACAGCTCTTCCATTCTTTCCTTTTGAATATAGTCTTTGTAATCATTTACTTGTTTCCTTTTTATTGTTTGTGTCTTCCTTTAGTCTGTCCTCTTACTGAGAGCAAAGACCATGTCCACCACGACATGCTCTCCCACCAGTGATTTCCACCCAATTCAGTCTTTAACATTTAAAGGTAGTTCACACTAAGCATTTTAAAAAATGAATGAATGAGACTATTTCATTTTTATATAGTTCCCTTTATTTTCTAAATTTCTATAATACACATACATAAAAATTTTAATCAGAAGAAAATAATATAGTTTTAGACAGGCATTGGCTATAGATAGCTATGTAAGCTACCTGCACACTGGGAAGAGAAACAATGGGAAACACTGAAAGAGCAGTTATAAAGAAAATAAATCTTTTGTTTACATGAACTAGAAATTTCAACACCCTGACAAGCTTAATTTTCTGGGAAAAAGTAAATCTGAAATCTTTGGTTCACATTCTGGGCTTTTAACCATGGCCATGTGATTCCCCATTTTAACTCAATTCAGCCTCCCTCTATGTCCTGACTTTTAAAATGACATAAATATTTTTCTTATATTCCAAATTTCACATCTCTAATATCCATACCTTGAATTCTGAAGCTATAAGAAAAAATAATAATTTACTTTGGCATAAATATTCATGGGGACAATTTAAGCTATGGTCTAAATCCTTGTCAATGTTTACTGATTGGGAAATATCTAAATCCTCAGAGATATTGAGAATTATTTATATAATTAGTTTACATTGACTTCACTTTAAATACCAATTTGATATCAAAAAGAAAAGATATATATGTATACACACACACACACAACTTAAATTTGATCTATTTACCATATGCCTTTCAATTGATAGACTTCATAAGAGTTCTCTCATATCTTAAGACTTATGCAATTTGAGACTTATTATTGTACATAACTTTTAATTTTTTAATTCTGATTTTTTCTTAGGTTGGAAGCCTCAGCTCATAAAGAATTTCTCTGGTGAATTAAGCAGCTGATAATTTAAATCAGTTTATAAATGCACTAATAATTTTCCTTGAGTAGAATATTTGAATTATTCTGATCTTATTTATGCTGTAGCCCTTCTCAGAAAACTTTGAATGTAAATAATCCAGAATCATTAATTTTACTATTCTGGAAATGCTTCTGCTTTACTTTCCAATTATAATAAACCACTAGATACAGTGAACTTTACATTTCTGCATTATCTTCTTGAGAGAGTGCCTTATCTCTCAGCAGAAAGCCAAATATTATACATTCACTTGTTTTGCTTTGCTTTAGTTTCACAAATTTATTCATATCAGTATCCCTCCATGTTCCATGATGGAGAAAGCATATGTAGATGGATTTACTGGCCCAGCAGATCAGGAGGCAGACTTTCCATGAAGGGGATGAACATAAAATTATTCAAAAACAAAATAGCAGAACATAAAGAAAAAGGAAATTACATATGTCAAATTTTTATGAACTTCCCCAATATCTAATATCTGTGGTGTATGTTTCTTTCTTCTAAGTTTAATTTAGAGCATGGTTATTTCTGATAAAGAACAATCATAGAATTGGGAACTGGGGAGATCTGAAGATCTAACTCAGGTAGGGTGAATGAATCCAAAGGAGAGAGAGAAAACAATAGTGTTAAATAACTGGAATAAGCAAACAGTTTATCTGCAGGGTTATGGGGAGCAGCTCAGCCTTGACCAACAGAGAAATGATTTTGCTTTATGAGCAAAAACTTCCCTGGTATAAAAACTCCAGTATGCAGGTAAGAAAGGGCAGATTGTTCACAGCAGGAAAGCTATGTCTTATCTACTTAACTGTATTTATCCATTTTGAAAACATGTATTTTAGTAAGCTATTTAAAACTTGTAATAAGAATAAGAAATATGGCCTATCATAATGCTCTTAATTTGTGTTTAGATAAAACAAAATGTGTAGTTGTATGATAATAAATATTTATTAAATGCTTAATCTTAATATGTGCCTGGTGCCTTAAGCTCATTACATAAATGAATCTATCAAATCTTTACAACAAACCTTGGAGTTGAAGTATTAGCCAATTTATAGATGAAGAAATTGAAGTTACATAGTTTGCCCAAGATAATGCTATAAGTAAATTTTGGAGCCAGGAACGTAACTGGCTCCAAACCCATTTTCTTAAAGAGTAGATCTACTACCACTTGAATATTGTGGATAACTCCTATATTCACAGCTTTATGGGGCTTCCAAGAGAGAGGCAGCAGGAACCAGTATTTCTTTGAGCACTGAGTTTCATTCATGCAATTTTCTTTCAATTTCACAGTCGTCCTGTATGTTAAGTATTACAGTATTCATTTGAAGGAATAAAACAAAATTCAATGAAGTGAGGATGTTGCAATGTAGTATCAGAGCTCTGTTCTGAGCTAGGGTGTTTGGGGTGTATCGTTACAGTCTCTGCTCTTTCAAACATTGGGAAAACTAGAAGAGACACAAGATATAATTGCTGACACAGCATGTTTACATTTTCTCTCTCACCTTGAAGCATAGCAACTGAGAAGTGAAAAATATTCAAACAAGGCAAATACAATTGTGTTCATTCAGTGTCAGAAATGAAATGATTTTAGGGAAACCAAGAAGTTTTAAATATTGGGGTAGACCAGAGAACTCCCCTGAATTTAATGAGGTATGACATGACCTTAGAAACATTGGTAGGATTGGGATGAGGCACAGCATGAAAGAGGTCATTCTAATGTGGGGGAATCAACAAGGGTAGAGTGGTGAATGAGCAGAGCATGCCTGGGAGTGGTGAGCTGTCCTATCTACTTGTGTAAGATAGTTGATATGAGGGGCTGTGGAAACTAAAGTATGGTATTATAGACAAGCACTGAATGTCAGATGCTTGAACACTCTGTGAACGATATTGGATTTCTCTCTGTAGCTAATAGGCATAAAATAGATAAGTTTGTTCATGGAATAAAATAAGAAATATTGACATTTAGGGAATTTAATTTGGCACATGCAAAAGGTTTGCCTTTGATGTTATTCTTGTTGTTATGATTATGATGAGGATAATGATAAGGGTGATGATAAGGATGATGGTGAAGGGATCTTATGGTTAGTAATGGTAGAAGGTGGCTAAAAAATCAATTATTTAATGTGAATTACCTTCTAGCACTGTTTCAAGAACTTTATATTTATTAAATCATTTAATTCAAACAATTACCCTGTAAGGAAGTATTATCATTATCAAAATTTTACAGAGAAGAAACTAAGGCACAGAAACAGTAATAGATTTCCTCAATACTATATTTTCAATGTATCCAGAGGAACAGGAAAGGCAGGGAGATTCAAACAAGTATGTGACTATAGCATTCATTTTTATTCCCAAATTAATGGAGACCCAGGAGTCACACACTATCAGAATCTGAAGGGTTCTTCAGAAATTATGTCATCCATGTCTTTCATGTCATAGATGGGAGCATATAATCCTAGGGAATAAAATGATAAATAGCAGGGAGGCAGAACACGCTGTCTCTTGTGCCCTGACATAGTGCTTTTACAAGATTTTTACATGGAATGGAAGTATTTCTATTTGAGAGACTATTAAATGATTAAATTATTTTATACAACTATGCATATTATATGGGTAGATTCCCTAAGAAGGAAGGGAGAAAAATGGTTGAGCAAAGCAGACTACATCATTTTTATAGTATTGTTAGAGGGGAATTTTTAAGTTGAGAACTGGACCACATCTCTTTATAAAATTTTCACCTAGGCAACCACATTTGAATGTCTGATAAAATATAATTCAGTAAGTTTCTAAAAATTTGCTATTTTTTGAAAGGGTAGATAAAAGAAAAACTGGGTGTTTTATAATAAATACCTGTTTATCATTATATCATTTCTTCACTTCATGCCCAAAGTCACACAGTCTTGTGACAACAACATTCAAAATTGCATAGAGCTCTGCAATTTTCAAAGTCCTTTTCCACCTGTTGTCTTCAGGGAATTGAAATATCCAATAAAAGAAATATATCTGTGATAAATTAGCAAATTTGAACTGTATAAGCAGGCCATATTGATCGTCCAAATAAAGAAACCCAAAAATAACAATGTGCTTTTGTTTCTTAAGAAATTTTCACTTTGACTATTTTGAAGAAATTTATAGAGATGTTTTAATTAGTTCGTGTCCCTTCTCTGGTCAATTGTTGTTTTATATCTTCATTATTCTTTCGTATACTTTTGGATTTCTCCAAATTCTGTTGATTCTCAGTTGTTTATAAAGGAAGTACAAGTCAGATCAGTCTAATAAGTAGCCATAGAGTTTGTCTACTTTATGTTGGCAATGTCTCTGAATATAAGGGCTAACTGTGGTTTTGCATATCTAAGTATATGGGATGTGCATGTTAGAACATCAGGGAAGGGATAAGGCTGGCCAGCAGATGACCTAAATTGCCAATATGAAAAATGGCTTTTATCTTTTTATCTTGCACAGAATGACTACAAATGATTCTTTTGTTCTGAGCTGCTTTTTCTTTCTTTTTCCATCTTTTGAAGTTGAAAACAGTTTACTTTTTGTCTATATTACCTATATTAACATTTCACAACTCAAATCTCCTTCTCTGGCCAAAATATATTTTATCTCTATTATGAGGATCCTCCAGTCATCAGCCATTCCTCCCTGCCATCCCCCAACTTGGCAGCAGCACTGCTGAGATGCTATATTTCTACCCAGTTCTTGGTATATCAGTATGACCTGCAGAATCTTGGATCATTAAAGATAAACATATATATATATGATATATAAATATTTTATATATATAAATACTACTAATAATAAATAAGTAAATGTTACAAAGTCTTACTTGGTATATACTTTCTTCAGTATATACTAGATTCAGAAATAGTTCATTAAATAAAATACTTTGAAGCTCTTACTTCTAGAAAGTACCATAACATATTATTTAAGAGCACAGCTTGAAAAGTTAATCTACATGGGTTCAAAACATCTTGTTTTCTGGACTTCTGAGCTTGGATCCATTACTTAACTCCTCAGTGCTTTACTTTTCTCACCTAAAAATGTGGAAAAAATATCTTTTTGGTAAGATTTACAGAACATGTAATAAGTTAATGTAGGTAAAAATATAATAGTGGCTTCTTATTAAGGACTTAATAATTATTATTTACTGTATTTTTATACTCATATTATCATTAATTTTATTTATTCACTTCCATGTACTTTTTTTTTAGAAGGCACTGGCGATTGAACCCAAGACCTCATATATGGGAATCATGTGCTTAACCACTGAGCTATGCCAGCTACCCACTTCTATGTACATTTTTTTAAACAAATCAATTTTATTGATACATATTAATAATCATACAATTCATCCAAAGTGTACAATCAGTGGTATTTGCTATAATCACATAGTTGTACATTCATCACTTCAATAATTATTACAGCATTTTTATTATTTCAATAATACTACTAATAAACAAAAAAACAGACAAACAAACAAGAAAATTCTTATGTACTTTTGACACTAAGCTTGATTTTTCTATTACTCTTTTGGGGAATAAAATTTCTTTCTTGACTCTAAAGTTAAGTTTATTTTCTAGAAGTTAACATTGCAAGATTCTACTGAAACTGATGGTTAGTGAGGATTTGCTTTAAAAATAACTAAATAAATAGCTAAGTCCTGCAATTGCAATACTTATGTTCATATAATTCTTTTTTGGTTTATAACGTTTCTTCATATCAATTTTTCTAATTCCTTATGAAAAATAATCTTGTGAAGTATACAAAGGAATTTTCAATGAGCCACACAGAGTGAGAGGTCTCATTATCAGTATGAACCATACTGCAAGCTTTCCAAAGTCCTGCTTTATGTCTATTAACAGAGCATGATTATTAATAGTGCCCTGTTCTACTCAAAATCATCAATTTAGAGAGTATACTGTATATTTTTCCTACAATAAACTATTTGAAATGATTTTGTCAATTTAATCTTGACCATAAAACAACTTTAATTTCACTAAAGTTTGAACTTTGTCTAATTCATTATTGTAAACATAATTATTCAAAAAGTGTTGCCACTGGGTATTAAAAAGAATTTTGCTGAATGAATGAGTGATTTTGATGGTCCTCAAGATAGCTTAGGTCTAAAAAATTGATTAGTGCCATTTTAATTAGATAATATATTTCCAATTATTTAATGAATGATTTCTCTCATTACTTTTGTCATTTCAGCTAACTTGCTGGAGTTATCTCACATTGTACTGAATCATGGAAAATAGAAATAATGTGACCAAATTTTTTCTCTTGGGATATTCTCAGAACAAGACCATCCAGATCCTCTGCTTTTTATTTTTCTTACTATGTTACCTATTTGGTTGGGTAACTTGTTTATTATGATTTCTATCACATACAGTCAGCTAATTAACCAGCCCATGTACTTACTCTTTATTTACCATTGTCTCTCAGACCTTTTCTACACCTCCATCATGACATCCAATTAATGACTGACTTACTGACAGAGAAGAACACCATTTCCTATAAAAATTGCATGGCACAGCTTTTTACACACACTTTGGAGCGATTGAAGTCTTCATCCTCACAGGAATGGCCTGTGACTAGTATGTGACCATCTGCAAACCGTTCCACTATGCTGTCATCATGAGTCAACAAACGTGTAACTCAGTACTCATTGCATCATGTGCTGGGGGCTTTCTTCATTCCTTTGTCCTGTTTCTTCTTACATTTTCTTTTTACCTTTTGGGGGCCCCAATGAAATAGATCACTATTTCTGTGACATATATCCTCTGTTGAAACTGGTCTGTGCTAATACAAACAAAATTGATTTCAGTCATTCTGAATGTATCACTTTTTTGACAAATGCAATTACTTTTTGTAACTATATATTTTCCAACAGCTGAACTCTGTAATTTTTAAGAATTGATCTTTGAGAAACATAGATGGTTCCTGGAAACCTTCCTTCTATAATTATTATTGGCTTTGATCAGTAGTTTGCTTCAATATTACATGTTTTCTATAATAACTTTTGAAACTAGTTTATTCCCTTACCACCAAAAATCCATTTCATTTCTGGTTATAGGTAACACTCTTCCCCCACCTTGCTTCTTTTTTTCCTTTTTGAATATATCCCTTTTTCATTCAAGCATCCTGGTGATCTCTGACTTTGTCTATGAAGACACTGTTGTTTCAGTAGCATGTACTTGAATTTCTCTCTTACCTGTGCCTGGAAATTTGCCAAGTTGTAATAACATCTACTTTTGTTTGTCCTATTATGACATACTGTTCCATATAATAGTACTGAGAGTCAGAGGTTCACAAATGTGCCCACTGCCCATTGGTGAGATGCCTCAGTTACAAAAGCTTGTCACTGAATGAAATGTTGACCAGAAATGTGCTTGGATCTTGGGAGTTCTTTCCACTATTTCTAACCTTCAGTGAAATATCACACTGTAAAGTGTGGGATCTTCAGCCTGAGAGACCATGAGGGAATTAAATGATGCAACTCAGAATTCCCTGGGAGTTCAGCTATGTGCAGTGAATATTGAGCAAGTGAAATCAAGAGACAGGAGACAGCCAGACAAATAATTCTCTCTCATTTTAACACTTTCTTTGATGGTTTAATGTTTTAATGTGTGATATGTTCTTACCTGCCTTTTGTAAACATGCTTCTTGAGACACAATAACTCAGCAGTGTTTGATTTGAAGTTCTGGCTGGCTCTCTCACACCTTCCCTTGTGTTGATTCTCCCACATCTCAGCCTCACTTCCATTATCCCTCAGACCAGCTTCCCTGGAATTACATTTCTGAACAAGGTATTAGCATACAAACTTGCCTATGGTTTGGTTTTTTATGGAAATCAGTCCTCAATATGAATCATTAAAGGAATTTAAGAACATTCCTAACTTATTATAATTAGCTTTTTAAAAATTACATATTCTATGGCTGGGCAAGAAGTTTAGCAAACTGAGGAATCTTGGGGGAAGAAGGATACCAGAAGTTCAGAAGGTTAAACCTGGAAGTGATGAGCTAACTCTTATTATTTGGCTTCACAGTATAAAAGGTATCAAATTTAACGAAAAATAAATAAAAAATAAATAAAATAACCCATAAAAGCAGTTATGAAAAAGATAGGAAAAATCTCTTTCTATCTTGAAAATAACAAATACAAATATTTCAAGTATTTCTATCTTGAAAATACAAATTCAAGTAAAAAAACAAATTACATGTCTTCATATAAAATGTAGATATTGTGACCACTATTATTGAACCTTAGTGAAGAGAACATTCAGAACTAAGCAGAACATCAGTGTAAAGCTCATTCCTATAGTCTGCATGGCATGTTGTCATGAAAACCACTATGAAATCTGTTCAGTAAATGCCTTTCCTAACATACATAATATAGACATATTTATGGAGAAAGAGAGAGGAAGGAGAGATACAAAGAGGGAAGGGGGGAGGAAAGGAAAGCAAGAGAGAAGGAAATAGTAATATTATTGCCAGTAGTGCTTGAAATATATTTACTAAACTCAAATCCAAATTTAAACACACAAATCCAAAATATTAACTAACAACCAATTAATAATTAAGCACAAAATTACAATGTGATAGATCTTTAGTCTTGACAAAGAATCTTTAAGGATTGTGTCAGTCAAAAGGAGGTTAATGGAGCATTAAAATTATCTCATAATTGAAGAAAGATATTTGACTATCTTCAGATACCATTCTGGGGGAAAAATATGGGAATAATTTTCTGATAAAATTTAAAAAGATTAAGAGCCTCTTTAAGTAATCTATATTCAATCACTTAAACACATGTTTTACTAGCAAGTTAACCAGACATTCTTCTATTCTATCTACTCTAAAAATATCATCCAAATCTACATTTCACTTTTTCTCCCCTCTATAAAAACAGAAATCATTTATCTGGCTTTTATGAAGACTCTTCCCTTGCTGGTAAGCTTGAAATAAAACTATGGCAGTTGTCATCAAGTTACATGAGATTTTTTCTTACTTAACTATTTGCCTCTTGAGCTGAGAGTTTGATACTGAAAATCTTTTCAATCCTCTGAGTTTCAGTTTGCTTATCAGTAAAATAAAAATTAGATCATTATTTAAAAACTAGCATTTATGGAGGTTTCTCTAAGAAAAAATTCTCAGTTTCTCACAAATACTTGTGTTAATTGAAATCATTCTTTGTTATAGTGTTTTTAATGCCATTATAATTATTTATTTAATTTATTATTTGAAAATATTTTTCAATTTTTTGGATATTCTAAGACATATGTATGTTCTATAAGAAATTGAAGGTTTGTAGTTTTCATTTTAGTGGTAACTGAAAAAATTAATTTAAGGATACTCTGGAACAAGTAATGTCAGTACCAGTACTTACATTTGACCTTACAATATCCTTGGCTCTAAGTATTTATCTTAAGTGGAGAGTCCACAACTGGTACTGAACTTTTCACTGGAATGTCCAGACTTCCCAGGCATTTAAAGGTAGCCATACATACTGATCAACTGACACTATCCCATTTTATGTCTATTGATTGAGCATAATTATTAGTGACACTCCCTCTTACAGTCAATGTTGCTCAAGTTGGATGAAAAGTTATATGAATAACTTGCTTTTTGCTGTAACATTTTATTGCTATGTAAAGAGGAATTGCAGTATACCATATGCATAACAAGTATTATTATAATTATTAAAATAATGCGATTTTTAAAGTGATCCAATTGAAATCATTTTAGGAAAATCCTCCCAATTTTTGCATTTATTATTTCTTTAAAAATATGTTTATTGTTTAGACTCTACATAAATAATTTTTTATCGTGAAATTGTAATGCATATAGAGAAGCATGGGATGAGTTCAGAAATATGGTTCTGAATTTCTGATGCTCCATTTTTCATTTTAATGAGAAATACAGGAAGGATAATAAGTCTTATGGGCCCTTTCAGCCTATGATGATTGGTATTAGTGTAGCTTATGAATGTTTAGAGATACATTTATGAAAGCAAAGTATAGCAAGTTTAGAAAGATGGGTTCCACTTAGCAACCTATGAATAAAATTCAAAGGAAAAAACTAAAAGAAAAGTGTAAAAGATACTAAGAATTAAAGAATGAGAAAAATTTTCAGGGAACAATGTAAGAAATGCAGATAAGGAAAGAAAAACTGTCCAAAGTAAGTTGTAATATTAATGTACTGATTCTAGTGGCTATGTTAATTTTTGCTTATAGCAGAGTTTATGCTTTAATATATTTGAGATAATGCAAACACCACTTGAGTAGGGTGTATAATAAGCATCAGATCTCTTTCAGATCATTTGCTTTCCAATCAAAAATGGTTTCTGTCACCACACTTTCCTCAAGGTATTCTTCATCTCCAGGTTTCTCAGTGTGTAGATCAGGGGGTGAACATAGGAGCACTCATGGTGTGCAAAAGAGAAAACACTTTGTCTTCTGGAAAAGGTGTGGCTGGTCTAATGTAAATAAAGAGAACAGGCAGAAAGTACAGGACCACAACTGTTATGTGAGAACTGCAAGTGGAAAGAGCTTTGTTGCAGCTTTCTTCAGGGTAAACCCTGATGGTGTACAATATCAAACTATAAGATATCATAAAGACCACAAAAGTCATCAAACCCATCATGCCTGAATTGGCAATGACTAAGATTCCCACTCTGTATTTGTCAGTGCAGGCCAGTTTCAGGAAAGGATACACATCTCAGAGGTAGTGATCTATCTCATTGGGGGCACAGAAGGGTGAATTGAGAGTGAGGAGACATGGGACAAAGGAAAGCAGAAATGCCCCAGCATAGCAGGCAATGACCAGGATCTCACACCTCTGCCTGCTCATGATGACAGTGTAGCACAAGGGCTTGTATATGGCCATGTAACAATCATAGGCCATCATAGTAAGGATGAAACATTGATGCCTCCAAAGAAGTGCATGGTAAAGAGCTGTGTCATGCAGCTAGTGTAAGAAATTGTGTTTCTTTATGTCAGCAAGTCTGTAATTAGCTTGGGTGTCACTGTTGAGGTATAATATAGGTCTGAGAGAGCAAGATAAATAAGAAAGAAATACATGGGTTGGTCAATGAGCTGACTGCATGTGATAGAGATCATTATGAGCAAGTTTCCCATCCAAATAGCTATGCAACAAAATAAGAATAATAGAAAGCACAAATATTTGATTTACTTGTTTTGGGAAAGTCCCAATAAAATAAATTCAGTGATGTTATGCAGTTAATGCTTGTGATGGTTAGGCTAATATATCAACTCGGCCAGGTAATTGTGTCCAGGTGTTTGGTCCAGCAAGCACTGAGGTAATGGTAATACAAGAGCATTTATGGACTTCAATCACCAGTGAGTTTACTGCACGGATGGCTGATTACAACTGAATCAATCAGGGAGATTGCATCATCACTGGGTGATGCTTTTATCCAATCAGTTGAATGCCTTAAAAGAGGAAGTGATTTCAACATTCTGAGAGAATTTTCCAGCTCATCGTTGGACAGACAACTTCTCCCAGAAACTCATCAAGGACCTTTCATTGGACTTTCATTGGTGCCCCTGGTTTGCAACCTGCTGTGGAACCTGGACTTGTGCATCCCCACAGTCTCATGAGACACTCTTTTAAAATATATTATTGACAGATATATCCTGGTGATTCTGTTTCCCAAGAGAACCCTGACTAATACAGCTTGGTACCAGGAGTGATTCTTGAGGAACAGAGTCTTAAACATGGGATGTCTGAGGTGGTTCTGGGAGTTTTGTAATTGGCTTTCTACTTTAATTGGACTCAGGGATACTAATGACTCCATTTCCAATAATGAAGAGGTTGCTAACCGTCCATGGCATGAGCTGGCAAAAGAGATACACAAAATCACATCAATGGATTCCCCTACTTCCACACTTATAAGAAGCAAGGATCTGGGTGAGAGTGTTTTCAACACCTTAACAGAATTTTGTGGAGTCAAAAAGTATAATGATGTTGGCTGGCTCCTCCGAGATACTCTGGATACAGTTACAAAAGAAAGAGATGAGCTAAAGTTTTTAAATTTGAAACTTAAATGAGGCATGAGTGATATGAAACTTTCAACATGTACCTTGAAAGAAAATCTTGTCTCCTGTATGCACAGACTTAAGATATCCGATAATCAAACCCAGACTCTCATTGTACAAGTAGCAGAATTACAGAGGAAACTAAAATCTCAACCTCACAGGGTTTCTGCAATTAAAGTGAAGGCATTGATTGGAAAGGAGTGGAACCCTAAGGATTGGGACAGAGACATATGAGATGATGATAATATTGGTGGGGACATTGGGACCCTAAATTCTGCTGAGATTTTACCAGATAAATCTGCAATGGCTTGCCCTATGGAGACCACACCTTGTCAACCTTATATCATCCAGCCTCCAGCCTGCCCCAGGGAGTCTGGACCTTCCAGCCCTTAGGTGGTTACAAGCTAAATGGAAGCCTGCACTGCCCAGCTTCTGGCCTGCCCCAGAGAGTCTGGATTTCCTCCCAGCCCTGAGGCAGGTACCAGCCAAACTCCAGCATGTACTGCCCAACTTCCAGTCAGCCCTAAGGAATCTGTCCTCCAACCCCTGCCTGAAGGAATTAATCCTGTCTCACCAGAAGAAAATGCAAAGGAATACCCTCAGGTCAGTAGCCTGTAAGATATCTCTAATCCTTCTTACCCACACCCCCCACCCATCTTGTCTTCCAGACCCATTACTAGACTAAAATCACAACAAGCCCCCAAAGATGAAATACAAACTGTGACCCATGAGGAAGTATGCTATTCTCTTGAAGAACTGCATGAGTTTCCCAACTTATATAGACAGAAAATGGTAATATGTGTAGGAATGGATACTAAGCATATGGGATAATGGGGGAAGGAATAAAGTTGGATCAGGCTGAATTTATTGATATGGGCCTACTAAGCAGAAATTCTGGATCCAACACTGTAGCTTGAGGAGTTGGAAAGGCTCTAACAGTTTGTTTGGGTGGCTGACAGAAGCATGGACCAAATGATGGCCTAGCATGTCTGATGTTGAGATGCCCAATTTGCCCTGGTATACAGTAGATGAGGGGATTCAAAGGCTTAGAGAGATTGGAATATTAGAATGGATTTACCATCTGAGACCTGCCCGCCCACCCCAGAAATGTCTAGAGGACACACCTTTAACCAGAACTGTGAGGAATAAATTTCTAAGATTAACTCCATCTTCTCTGAAGAGCTCTGTAGTTGCAGTCCAGATATTACTGTAGGGGCGGAGCATAATGGAATTGGAATCTTTAAACATAATGGGGACAATCGGATCTTGGTCTGGTAAAAGTCAAGTATGGGCAGTTAATGGCCAAAGACAAGGTGGGCGTGGCTACCTCAGTGAAAGATTCAAAACAGCACACACTATATTCTGAGTTGCATGGAGTTATGTCATTGGCTAATAGATCATGGGGTACCTAGAAGTGAAACACATGGGCAGTCTATTAAATTTCTTCTGGATCTGTATAAGCAGAAGAGTTCTAGGTCAAGTGAACAAAATCCTAAATCAAATTACAGACGCAGAGAATCATGGTGCTTTAATCAATTCACAGACTTGAGATAGTTCACAGAACCAGAGTCCCTTGAATGAGGAGAAGGCCAGGTCCCCTTGGGGAAGGATCCTGTTAAACTGCCAAAAATTTACACTGTAATCTTCCTCCCACTTTCCCCAGGGAAACCCACAGCCTTTTGCCAGAGTAACTGTGCATTGGGGAGAAGAAAATGATCAGACATTTCAGGGATTATTAGACACTGGTTCAGAAGTGACATTAATTCCAGGAGATGCAAAATATCACTGTGGTCCACAAGTCAGAGAAGGGGCTTATGGAGTCAGGTGATTGATGGAGTTTTAGCTCAGGTCTGTCTCACAGAGGGGCCAGTGGGTCCCTGGACACATTCTGTGGTTATTTCCCCATTTCCAGAATGCATAATTGGAATAGACATACTCAGTAACTGGCAGAATCCACACATTGGATCCCTGACTTCTGGAGTGAGGGCTATTATGTTTGGAAAGGCCAAGTGGAAGCCTCTAGAATTGCTCCTGCCTAGCAAAATAGTAAATCAAAGGCAATACCAGAATCCTGGAGGGATCACAGAGATTAGTGCCACCATCAAGAATTTGAAGGGGTGGTGATTCCCAACACATCCCCATTTAGCTCTCCTATTTGGCCTGTGCAGAAAACAGATGGATCTTGGAGGATGACAGTATATTATCATAAACTTAACCAGGTAGTGACTCCAATGGCAGCGGTTGTCCCAGAGGTGGTATCATTGCTTGAGCAAATCAACACTTCCCCTGGTACGTGGTATGCAGCTGTTGATCTGGCAAATGCTTTTTTCCCAATTGCCATTAGTAAGGACCACCAGAAACAGTTTGCTTTCAGCTGGCAAGGCCAGCAGTATACTTTCACTGTCCTGCCTTAGGGGTATATCAATTCTCTAGCACTATGTCATAAAATTGTCCAATGGGAACTTGATCATCTCTCTCTCCCATGAGACATCACACTGGTCCATTATATAGATGATATCATGTTGATAGGACCTACTGAGCAAGAAATAGCAAAGACTCTAGATTTATTGGTAAGGCATTTGCATGAGAGAGGATGGGAGATATATCCAATAAAATTACAGGGTCCTTCCACCTCAGTGAAATTTCTAGGTGTCCAGTGGTGTGGGGCCTGTTGAGATATCCCTTCTAAAGTAAAGGATAAGCTGTGGCACCTGGCCTCTCCTACGACCAAAAAAGAGGCACAATGCTTAGTTGGCCTCTTTGGATTTTGGAGACAACACATTCCTCATTTCGGTGTGCTACTTTGACCCTTTTACCTAGTGACCAGAAAAGCTTCTAGTTTTGATTGGGGACTGGAACAAGAGGATGCCCCATGACAGGTCCAAGCTGCTGTGCAAGCTGCACTACCACTTGGACCATATGACCCAGCAGATCCAATGGTGCTGGAAATTTCAGTGACAAATAGAGATGCTGTCTGGAGCCTTTGGCAGGCCCCTATAGGGCAATCACAATGCAGACCCTTAGGATATCAGAGCAAAGCCTTGCCATCCTCTGCAGATAATTACTCCCCTTTTGAGAAGCAGCTTTTGGCTTGCTACTGGGCCTTAGTAGAGACTGAACACTTAACCATGGGCCATCAAGTTACCATGAGACCTGAGTTGCCTATCATGAGCTGGTATTGTCTGACCCGCCAAACCATAAAGTTGGGAATGCACAGCAGCACTCCATAATAAAGTGGAAGTGGTATATAAGAGATAGGGCTCAAGCAGGTCTGGAAGGCACAAGTAAGTTACATGAGGAAGTAGCCCAAATGCCCATGGTCAACACCCTTGTCATGTTACCTTCTCTTTCCCAGTCCCCAGCTTTGACCTCTTGGGGAGTCCCTTACAATCAGTTGACTTCAGATGAGAAAACACGGGCCTGGTTTACAGATGGTTCTGCATGATATGCAGATACCACCCAAAAGTGGACAGCTGCAACACTGCAGCCCTTTTCTGGGACAACCTTGAAGGATAGTAGTGAGGGCAAATCCTCCCAGTGGGCAGAGCTTCCCACAGTGCATCTAGTTGTTCATTTTGCTTGGAAGAAGAAATGGCCAGAGGTGCATTTGTACACTGTTTCATGGGCTGTTGCCAATGGTTTGGCTGGATGATCAGGGACTTGGAAGGAACATGATTGGAAAATTGGTGACAAGGAAGTCTGGGGAAGAGTTATGTGGATAGACCTTTTTGAGTGGGCAAAAAACATGAACATATTTGTGTCCGTCATGAATGCTCACCAGAGGGTGACTTCAGCAGAGGAAGAGTTTAATAATCAATTGGATAAGATGACCTGCTCTGTGGCTAATGCTCAGCCTCTTTCCCCAGCCACTACTGTCATTGCCCAATGGGCTCATGAACAAAGTGGCCATGGAGGTAGGGATGGAGGTTATGCATGGGCTCAGCAACATGGCCTTCCCCTAACCAAGGCTGACTTGACTACAGCCAGTGTTGATTGCCCACTCTGCCAGCAGCAGAGACCCACACTCATATGGCACCATTCCTCAAGGTGACCAGCCTGTTACCTGGTGGCAGGTTGACTATATTGGGCCACTTCCACCATGGAAGGGACAGTGATTTTTTTTTTTTTTTAACCTGGAATAGATGCATATTCTGGCTATGGGTTTGCATTCCAGTATGCAATGCTTCTTCCAAAACTACCATCCATGGACTTACTGAATGTCTTATCTACTGCAATGGCATTCCACACAGCATTGCTTCTGATCAAGGAACCCATTTCACAGCAAATGACGTATGGGAATGAGCACATGACCATGGAATTCACTGGTCTTATAATGTTCCCCAATCACCCTGAAGCAGCTGGATTAATATAATGGTAGAATGGCCTTTTGAAGACTCAATTATGATGCCAACCAGGTGGCAATACCTTGCACGGTTGGGGCAATGTTCTCCAGGAGGCTGTGTATGCTCTGTATCAACATCCTTTCTATGGTGCTATTTCTCCCATAACCAGGATTCATGGGTCCAGGAATCAAGGGGTGGAAATGGAAGTGGCACTATTCACTATTTCCCCTAATGACCCACTTTGAAAATTTTTGCTTTCTGCCCCTGCAACCTTAAGCTCTGCTGGTCTACAGGTTTTAGTCCCAAAAGGAGGAGTGCTGCCACCAGGGAACATAACAATCATTCCATTGAACTGGAAGTTAAGACTGCCACCTGGCCCCTTTGAGCTCCTCTTACCTGTGAATCAACAGGCAAAGAAGGAATTACTGTACTGGCTGGGGTGATTGATCCTGACTTTCAAGGGGAAATAGGACTACATCTACATAACGGGGGTAAAGAAGAGTTTACCCAGAATGCAGGAGATCCTCTAGGCATCTTCTAGTCCTGTCATACCCTGTGATTAAAGTCAATGGAAAATTGCAACAAACCAATTCAAGCAGGAGTAACAATGGCCCAGAATCTTTGGGAATGAAAGTTTGGGTCACCCCACCAGGCAAAGAACCACGGCCAGCTGAAGTGCTTGCTGAAGGTAACGGGAGCATGGAATGGGTAGTGGAAGAAGGTAGTGATAAATATGAACTTTGACCATGTGACCAGTTACAGAAACGAGGACTGTAATAGTCATGGACCCTTCTTCCATGTTTCATTATGAGTATGATTGTATATGTACACAAAACAAATTTCTTTGTTTTCTTCCCCAACCTTTTCCCCTATCATATGAAAAGTTGTATTAATTCCATGTTATAATATTTAAGGATGTCAAGTTTAAGAGTGAATATTACCCAAGGACTTGCACCCTGTTCTGTGGGGGAATTAATGCATTTCTGGTTGTATGCAGGGGAGTTGAACATTGTTAGGTCGAAATATCCTTGTCTGTTATTGTTTTTACTTAAAGACTAAGTATGATTTACGGTAATGTGCATGACTGCTGAGTTGACAAGAGGTGGACTGTAATGGTTAGGTTAATGTCTCAACTCGGCCAGGTAATTGTGTCCAGGTGTTTGGTCCAGCAAGCACTGGGCTAATTGTAATACAAGAGCATTTATGGACTTTGGTTACCAGTGAGTTTACTGTGTGGATGGCTGATTACATCTGCATCAGTCAAGGAGATTGCATCATCAGTGGGTGATGCTTTTATCCAATCAGTTGAATGCCTTAAAAGAGGAAGTGATTTCAACATTCAGAGAGAATTTTCAAGCTCATCATTGGACAGCCAACTTCTCCCAGAAACTCATCAAGACCGTTTATTGGACTTTCATTGGTGAACCTGGTTTGCAGCCTGCCTGCAGAACCTGGACTTGTGCATCCTCATGGTCATATGAGAGACTCTTTTAAAATCTCATATTATTGACAGATATCTCCTGTTGATTCTGTTTCCCAAGAAAACCCTGACTAATACAATGCTCAAAGGGATACCTGAAAAAAATTGATATATCAACGTGAGAAATATTGATAAGCACGGTGTGAATCAGAGTTCATATTGTAGAAATAAATTCTTTTATTTAATCATCCATCCTGACTATATTTTAAAGTAATTAATTCTAAACTTTATATGAATAAGCTGACCATATAGACTGTTTTGAAAAGGGTAAGATTTTAATAGTTGCATTTGTTTAGGGAATGAAACAAATCGTGCATCCACTCTGTGGATAGGATGCAAAGGCAAGCTTAGTTTACCTGAATTTCTTTCCTAGAGTAACTTGCTTTCCTGATATACAGGTCTAGGGCGAAGTGAGTGAAGTGAGTTGTACAAGCAAAGGATAGGATCTTGTCTTTATTTAAAATTTTGACATTTTGTTTATTGTAGAATTTTGCATTATATTTAAAAGATTGCATAAAATATTATTTATCTCAATTATTATGTTGTTTGCACTCAATGTGAGTATCTCTTTGGCCTCATCCGAGGTCCTAATCTTGGATTAAAAACATTTATTTAACAATATTATGGAGAATAATAAAAAATGATAGCAGGAGACTCCTAAGTGGCTGTTATATCTCTTTTGATTTAAATAAATAGACTAAATAATAATATTTTTATACATAAGATTGAGAAAAGAAGGCTCCCAACAAGGTGAAGCTAGAACAATGCACACATCTGTGAATGGCCCTTAGAATACATTGGACTTCAATTATTTATTATTTTAATAAACGCAGGTGTACATGGGTTAATGAAATAGTTACGGTTTCCCTATTTCTCCTGTTATTATTAAAGGTGACTGAATTATTTATTTTAGAAATAATGATTTCATAAATCACCCCAAGGATTATTTTTTGAAATATAGCATATATTCTTAGTATTTCTATCATCAAATAAAACATAGAAGATATTTTATAAAAATAACCTGAGTTTATATATCTCTTGCATTCAACTCTAATTAATTTGCCAATTTGTGTTCATAGTTATAAGTGCAATTTTTTTCCCTTCCCAGAATTTAAAATCATTTTAATATTTTGTTCATAAGGCCCTTGAGGAACATGATTCTTACAGGAAACAATGGTATAAAATGCACTTAGAAAATTTCATTAATTAAGGAATCAGGATTGTTTGAAACACACTCTAGCTGATGTTAAGTAGATTATATACTGACAAAACAGGCAAATAAATAGATGACTCACTGGCTCCTTTGTTTCCTTTAGTTTAATGTTAACAAATACAAAAGAAATTTCAGAAATATTATTTTGCCAGCTCAAATTTGGCATCAAATAGGGGATATTGCATAAATATTCTCTATTTGTTAAAAAGATTCACACAGTAAATTTATGAAATACCAATATAAATCTATATCTTGCATTTCTTAGTGGGCTTAATTATGCTGTCTCTCCTTTCTCTGCACAAAAGCCTCTATCAACATTCTGGAAGGTACAGTCAACATGTGTGTGAATTCATCTCTGGTCATCTCAAAACTGTTGCCTTGAAAGTTTTAATTTTGATGAGGACAGATGTATCTCCCTTTTTTGTGAGTCATTCTTTTAGTATCATATTTAAGGATTTTTTGCCTAATCCAAGTTCAGAAAGATTTCCTCCCCCATTTTATTCTAAATATTTTGTACTTTTTTACATTTTATATATGGTCCAAGATCTATTTTGAATTAATTTTGTACAATGATCAAGGTATAGGTTGAAGCTTTTTTATTTTGTACATTATATTATTTTATCACCATTTGTTGAAGAGATTATTCTTTCTCCACTGATTGCCTACATAACTTTGTTCTGATTTTGCTGAGAATGTATGTGCAAGATTACAATCTTTAGTCTGTTCCATTGACAGCCTATCTGTCTTTATGAAAACACCATACTGTTTTGATCACTCTATCTTTATAGTATAACTTGATATTAGGTAATGTAAGTTCTTCAAATTTTTCCTTTTTTAAGTCTGGGGATAATTTAGATCTATTGCATTTCCATACAAATATTAAAATAAGTTTGTTAATTTATAAAAATAACACCTGTTTAATTTGGCTTGGGATTGCATTGATTTAGAGATTAATATGAGAAGAGTGGATGTCATAAAAAATTTGTACATCCAATCCATAAAAATAGAATTTCCATTTATTAAGGTCTTTCTATTCTCCCAGCATGTTACAGATCTGTCTATGTGTATGTGTCTTTCACCAAGTTATATCACATTTATCCTTAAGTTTTTCATATTTTTGATCTATTATAATTGACAGTTTTGTGTGGAATTTTGTTCTCCTAAAATATATATTCATATCTTAACACTTGGTCTTGCAAATGTCACCTTAGTTGGAAATAATTTTGAAGGTGTAATAAGTTAAATGATATGAAACTAGATTAGGATGGGTCCTAATCTAATCTGACTTCCTTGTAAGTACAGGGAAATTTGAACACAGAGGCAGAAAAGAGGGGATAAGTCCATGTGATGATGGAGGCAGAGACTGGAGTGATGCATTTGCAAACCAAGGAATACCATGAATCACCAGCAAACACCAGTAGCTAAAGAAGGTAATGGAAGATTCTCCTCTACTGGTTTTTGAGGAAGCAAGGCTCTGCCAACAAATTGATTTTGAACTTCTACTCCAAAAGTGTTAGGCAATAGATTTCTGTTATTGTAAACACCCTAACTGTGATACTTTGCTATGGCAGTCCTAGAGATTTATGAGTGACATTTTAAAAATTCAGTTTCTGAAATTTTGTTAATAATATAAAAATAAAACTGATTTTTTATGTTGATCTTATCATAAAACCCTGCTAAAGTTGCTCATTAAAAAGCGAAGGCAACTGCATTGGATAGGAAGAAGTAAAACTATCTCTATTTGGAGACAAATATGATCATCTATTTAGAAAATCTGAAAGAATATAAATATATATACAACTCACATATATATATTTCCCACTGTAACTTATAATTATCAGAGATATATTGGTCTAATAGAATGAGATTTGGAATAGATTTCATAAAATTGGTATTGTTTCTTCTTTATTATTTGTAGGATGAACTAATGAAACAATCTGGACATGGAGTTTCCTGGAAAGAATATCATGGAACAAATTCAATCACTTTAAAAGAATTAATGTATTTAAAACTTTGTTCATTGTTTAATTTCATGAGCTGTAATAAATTATATCATTCAAGGACTTCTTTCATTCTATTTAAGTAGTTGCATTTAGTTTTCTTAATAAGCTCATAACTTTCCATTAGTTACTTTAAAATCTATATATAGTGATTAAGATACAAAGGAGTATGGTAACTAATGATCTAAGTAACCCTTGTGTCAAGATCTAGGATGATAAAAGCAAATTAGATCCAAACAAAACTGAGATAAGGATATAATAAAAAAAAATTTAAGGAAAGACAAAAAGACTTAATTTACAGTATTAAATAGTGAATATCTACAAAGCCAAAGTTAGTTCTCAGGCAGTATATTAGTCTGCCAAAGGGGTGCTGATGCAAAGTACCAGAAATTGGTTGGTTTTAAAAAGGTGTTTATTTTGGATAAAAGCTTACAGTTACAAGGCCCTAAAGAGTCCAACTCAAGGGTACTTTCTCAACAAAATCAGTTGCCATGTGTTGAAGCAAAATGGTCATTGATCTATGCTGATCTCTCCTTCCTGGGCCTCCACCTCCCCTTAAGACTCCATAGACCCAGCTTCTTCCTGATCTCAACTATAGGTTGGTATAGGCCTTGTCTTGCAGGACTTCCTCCTGCTCAGCTGCAAACTAAAAGGCAAATGCCTCATTTCTCTCCTGGGTCCCAGGATCAAAAATGACAGAACTCTCTCTCTACCTGTGTGTCTTCTTGAGTGAGTGTACATTTATATCAGCCCACCAATGGGGTGAGGACTCAAAATGAGTTATGCCTTACGGACATAGCCCAATCAGAAGCCCTAAATTGATTTTATCAAGGAAACTAAATCAGAGGCCCCTCACTGAATTTAGTACAATCGAAGGCTATCACATCCACAGGAATAGATTAGTTTTCAAATATAATCTTTCTCTATTTGGGATTCATAAACTAATCTCAAAATGCCACAGACATTATCAAAATTCAGAAATATTTAATAGATCAATCAAGTGAATTAAGCAAGAAAATACGGTATCACTAGAAAGAATGGAAAACTGTTATATTGCTGGTAGTAGAACAAATTTGCATGAAAATTTGAAATACTGTTTGACAACATCTACTACAACTACTGTACACTTACATCTAACTATTTTACTCCTAGATAATAATATACAATACCATAAATTCTATATGATTAGTCCCAATGTATCTTCAATTAGTAGTGGTAGGATGTAATTATATCTGGTCTTATCAGGAATGATAATTTACATGTGCACCTGGCTCATATTCTGGCCATGTGATTGATTATTTGAAATCAATTTCAAATAACACATGAGGAAATTGAGCTCAAAGAGGGAAAAATGAATTACCCTTTGGCAATAAAGTGAGATTATATTTCCACTTCAGGTTCAGATGCCCAAAATACTATGGCCAGAGTCTTTTCAAACAGGTATCTACTGGATGAAGCACATGGGAGAAGAATCTCACCAAACTGAACATATTAGACATTCTGGAAATCTAATACTTCAAAGATCTGTTTGAAATGGGCCTAAAGATTCTCCTGTGTAAATCTTTAAAGTTGGAACCAGGGATTAGTAATTTGGGTGAATTGGAGGAAGAGTCAGAGAGAAATACGTTTACATGGAAGACTAAGGAGAAGGCTTTAATAAATCTTATTCCAATAAAAGAAGGAGCTGTCAAGAAAGCCTTCACTAGGTAAAAATATTTCAGCATTGAAAGAAAATAAATGTCCAGGGCATATTAGGTATAATTATGGTACTGTGAAATCATTTTACATATGTCATCTCATAAAATTAGCATAGGCTTTTCATTGTTATGGAGGTGAAAATAAATAAGATTAAGGAAAACAACACAATAAACTTAAAATGTTTGGGGAATACAATGCTAAAAGAAATTGGAAATAAACTCTTGAAGATATATTTATCACTGGCAGACTGGAAAGAAATTCAGAGACTGGACCAAGGACACTGGGCCTTCCAAACTTCTTCCTTCCTTTCAGAAAAAGGTGAACTCAGACCATACACTTGCTCCTCAACAGAAAAGCTCCAGCCAAGCATGTAGTTACTGTCAGATTGAAAATCACCAAGCTCTCCCTTTCTCTCCCTCTACTTCAATAGTAGCTCCAGTTGATGAGGGACCTAAACACCTGTGCTTTGTTTAAGTCAGTTACTATTACAGACAGAACTGTTACAGCTGCTACCAGAGAGACAATGCAGCACAGATATTAAAATTTGAGCTGCAAAGTCAGAGTCTGCTGACATCTAATTACCCAAACTGTTTAATTCCTCTGTGGGTGGTATATAAATTCTCTGAGATTCTAGTAACAAGAGTAACAATACAACAAAATATAGAACACTTACTGTATTTTATGCCAAATATTGATCTAGGAATGTAATGTGTTTTGTATGCCAGATCAAACAACTAGACTATCATAATGAGTTCTTTCTGAACCCAGAACTTATGCTCTGGGTCTCCACAAGGCACACTGTGCATCATGTCCTCTTATATGAGAATATATTGTAGTCAGTCAGATGAAAATATATGAGCTGGACTGAATTATGAGCCTGGCAAAAAGACCCTGCATACTCATCTGATATATTCCAAGTCCTTGAATAAAGAGGGTTAGAAAAAATGGATGCTATTTACTTTTCCTTAAGATGAACCCAATTCAGTTTATGATTCATTTTAAAATATCAGAACACAAATAAAGACTCTTTGTAGCACTTACATATGAAAAAATTAATCCATGAGACATTTAGTTATAATCAAATTGTCCTGAGAATGATGGTTTATGTAGAGAGGAAGAAAAAATTATTTAAATTGAGATGACTTTGAAATACTTAGAATATATTGTGACCATAATCATAGGCCTTGCAAGGTATTTAGGGGAATATTAGAATAGCATAAGTGTCTAAATATTCCCTCTCAGTAGAAGCTTAGAGCAAAGAGCAGAGAAAAGAGTGATGGATAGGAAGAGTTGACCAAAGCAGGAAGTTGTATAGAACTGTGTCATTCACAACTTAATTTGGCCTCCAATCTTTCCATTAGGTCTCATGCAAGATAGCTAACATTCTTCAGGTCTGGTGATTTCTGACTGCCTTTGGGTTTAAATAATGTGTCTCTGTAATATAAGTGTTTATAAGCTAAATTAAAATATTCCAGTAATAAAATTTAATATGGTGAACAAATATTTTAAATAAAAATAATATATTCATTAGCAGACTTCTTAAAATTACATAATTTAGAACCAAAATATTTCTTAATTAACCTGTGCTTATACTCACGTGCTGAGCAAGATAACTGACTAAATTATTCTATACATACACTTGACAGATGTTCTTGCAGTCATCAGTAATGTGCCAATGGCTGTAAAATGAAAGTCATAATGAACAAGCAGCAAATATATTATTATTATATAGTTGATTTTGTTGTCAGATTAATATATATTTTCATCATACTATCTGCCAACAAAATGTTGTGGTTTCTTAAGAGGAATGATCATAAAAGGCTTCATGGTTCTGTAGCAAAACATTCTCCCTGATGGGATGTGCCGCTTTGTTCCCGGGCCTGAGGGTGATCAGCCCTGCTGCAGCCCGGGGGGCGACACTGGCTAGTTATGGGCCGTCCGGTGCGCACTCCGGGAACGGCGAGGGTGAGGAGGTTCTCAGGGAGCGGCGTCGGGTTGGGGGCTCCCTGGTCTCCACGGCTCAGGTGTGGGGGGTATCTGGTAAGGACCGCGCGTGAAAGAAAGACTCGAGACCCTTGAGTGCGGGGGAAGAAGCAAGAGAGAGTTTATTGAGGAAGTACAGTGCATATATACTCTTTAGGCTGGGGGCAGTCCCTCAGCCGATGGTGGAGGCTTATCATTGGGCAGTGGTTAGGGTCAGGGGTTGCTAGGGAGAAGGGGCAGAATTTGGGGGCGGCAAGGGGCGAAGCAAGGTTGTCCAAAAAAGGCAATAGCTGGGGCGAGAGCTCAGATTGGTGAGAAGGAACAAAGAAGAGGGAGAGAGGGAAAAGGGGAATGGGGGAGGGGGTTATGTTGCGCGGGCAAGGCCACAGCAAGGCCTGCAGTTTGTAGATACTGCAGGATGGCTTTCCCCAGATCCCTCCTGAAGGAAACCAAGGTCCCCAATACCATGCACACACATACACATACACACAAACACACACACCCATGGGAATGTTTCTTTACTAAAATATCCAAATAATCCCAGGAACAATACTATATTCAATTAAATAAAAGAGAACTATAATCACTATCTAGTTGCAGCTAATTTCCTTTGGCAAAGAGAAAATGTTTTTCCTCCAGTGTTACAGATGATTCCACGGAGCCAAGGAAAATACAAGTTTTGCTAAATGTATGAAAGTCCCCTAGAATTCAAACACTGAGAAAGGCAAACATTGCTGCGACTCTGCTTTTCCTTGACCTCCCTCTGGCTGCTAGGCAAGGGTAACTAAATCAGATAAGTATTCTCTGGAAGGATTGCACCCATTTTGTTGAAAAGTCAGGTTCCTGGACTCTAAGAAATGTCTGAAGAGGTGTGAACCTAGACACAAGACAGAGGTTGGGTTATGCGATCTATGAGATGTGGAGATATGAGGCAACTGGAATACCAATGACTCCTTAATAAAGAAAATGAATAACTAAGAAACATTATAGGTGCTGCTGATATCATTCCATACCTGATAGTCACATATAAATTTATGCTAAAATTTTTGCATTTCAGACAATGTATTTCATGATTAATACATGGTTGTAAATGGCATAAGATATTCCGTATATGTGACAACAATATATTCAGTCAAATAAAAAAAGGAGCTAGTATATTTTAATTCAATTCAGTAAGCCTTTAATTCTTATTTTGTTCCAGACACATGCTAAGAAAAAGAGAAACAAACAAAAAATAGACATAGCACATAACATATAGCTCAAATTGTGAAAAAACACTTCCTAAAACAATGAACACCACTATATTATTTGAAGTAGTATAAAATTAAATATAATTGGAAATATAAGAGTTGGGGAGAGTAAAGGACATAATTCTGGTCTGTAGCTAGGTGAACAAAATCCTCCTGAACAACAAAGAACATAAAGGAAGGTGATTTAAATGTAAGAAATGGATGCTCAATTTAGGGGAAAACACATAATAATAAAGGAGACAGAACAGATAAATAGATTACCCAATTGGAGAGGGGGCAAGATGGCGTTGGTGTAGGAGGGCGCACACTGCAAGCTCGCAGAGCAAGGCGGATTGGGGACGGGGTCCTGCCCGGGGGTCTGTGCTGTGCACGCATGGAGTGAGAAGCTTGGGACATCTATCTGCGCGGACCGGCGGCGTGGACCGAACGGTGGAGATTCGTGAGTTTTGAGGCTGCCGGTGGAGGTTGGCACAGGCGGCTGAGCCCCGCGGTTACGGAAATAAATAATAAAACGGCCATTTGGAGCCGCGGGTGGGGGCGAAAAAGATTTATTTTCTGGGGAGCTGGCTGCCTGGCGCCCCTTGGACCTTGTGTGAGCAGAGCAAAAAGCTAGTCAGCACCCGGTGAACCGGAGAGGGGATTTTGGTCGGGGAACGGAGCTGATCTCCCTAGCCACCCAGGGATAAGACCCGGGCCGCTGCGGAGCCAGAAGGAAGGGACACTTCCCAAAAAAGGGAGGGTTCGGTTGGAAGACAGGGAAGGGTATTTTATATTTTTAGACATCGATCTGGCTGCCTGCACCGCCCCATAGCTTTGGGGAGCAGATAAGCCGAACTGAAGCAGCACCAGGCTGAGAGCAGACGCGAATCTGCACTCAAACTGATTTACTGAGCAGCCCGGTGACGCTAGAGCTCGGCGCCGGAAGGGGCGGAATCCGCCGTCTTTAGCATCCTCACTGACTAACATCAGAGTTTCAGCTAACCTGGGGAGTCCAGAAAGTGGGACGTGCTTGATTAATTTCCATGGGCCCAGCTAGGGTCCCTTCCGTAAGGGGGTAGGTCTAGAAGAGGAATTATTTTGGGTCCTGCATTTGGCTAAAAAAAAAAATAAAAAAGTGAGGTCACCTCAACAATTGAAAAATAAATTCTTTTTAATTTAGTTTAATAGCTAAAAGCTGCTTCAGGACCTGCATATAGAACCCTGTGGGGAAATTCATTGATAAACACAAGTAGGCAGGAAGGATCCACTTGGACCCTAGGGGTATCATTGACCCCCCTTGTTTCCTTCTTCTTTTTTCTTTTTTT